>JAJIYU010005186.1:0-22789 GCA_030144865.1 Tinospora cordifolia
AGGACAGGATTGGTCCAAGGGGATTGTGATATCACCTTGGACCGATGTGGGATTGTAATATCCCACATTGGTCCGACGCTAGAGCGATGCCTAGGCTAAATGAGCAATTGCGAGCCTTATGGGTGTCGAGCACTTTTGGGAGACTCAGTTTCAAGTCTTGCCAAGAACAAAACCCTCACCTAGGTAATGGTGGCTAAGGTGCAGACAATATCGGTACATAGTGGGCTTGGGTTGTTACGACCTATTCAATTAATTAAGGGGAGCTACTAATTTCTCAAAGATTAATCTTAGGTCTGGATACCATCAGTTAATTGAAGATTTCAATCTGAACATAAATCTAGATGAAAACTAGGCTTATTTGTATAACATGATTTGTCAACCTGATCTTTTGCATCAAATCAAGGATGAACAAAGCAAGATAAGTAGCCCACAAGTCTAATAGAAAGAGTTGAATAGCGTAAGCATACTAATTTTAAGATAGATGTTAAAAATGTCCTAAGACTTGGATATAAAACTTAGAGATAGAATCTGTGTGCCTCAAAATAGACAAAGTAAGCAAACCATACTAGACGAAATCCATTAGACGAAGTATACAATGCATCTAGGTGGTGTCAAGATGTATCAAAACCTCCAAAGGACTTACTGGTGGCGAGGAATGAAAAGAAACATAGCTAAGCGTGTCTCTAAGTGCCTAACCTGTCAGCAAGTGATGATTGAGCACAGAAAACCTACTGGCATGTTACAACTACTCCTAATCCTTGAATGGAAGTGAGATAACATGGCCGCAGATTTTGTTAGTGGTTACCCAAGAATCAGAAAGGAGAAGATATTGTATGGGTGACTATGGATCGTCTCACCAAAGTAGCTCACTTCTTGCCTATTAGATCCAACGACCAAGTCAATAAACTAGGAGAACTCAACGTAAAGGAGATAATGAGACTTCACGATGTGCCTAAAATAATAGTGTCAGACAGAGACTCTTGGTTAACATCAAATTTCTAGCAGAGTCTACAAAAGGAATTGGGTACTAGACTCACCAGGAGCACCACTTTCCATCCACAAACTGATCGTCCGTCTAAAAGAGTCATCCAGACATTAGAAGACATGTTGAGATCTTGCATCCTTCACTTCAAGGGCAAGTGGAGTAAGTACCTATACCTTGCGGAGTTTGCCAAAAACAACATTTATCAAGCAAGTATAGAGATGGCTCTGTACAGAGCTCTTTATGGGAGGCCTTGCAGATCACCAACCTGTTGGGCAGAATTTGAGGTTACAGGGAGACTTGGTAGAAGAGATAAGTAATCAAGTCAAATAGATTCAGAAGAGACTGACCACAACATAAAGTAAGCAAAAAAGTTATGACAATAAAAGGAGAAGACACCTTGAGTTCCAAAGGGGTGATAAAGTGTTCTTGAAGATAAGCCCTCAGAAATGGATCAAGAGGTTTGTATGTAAAGGAAAGTTATCACCCAAATCAATCGGTCCATTCAAAATACTTAAAAAAGAATCAGAGAATGTGCCTACAAGTTAGACCTATCAAAGAGAATGTAATTGGTTCACAACATATTCCACGTGTCTATGCTAAGAACCAGATCCTTCTCACATAATCCATTGGGAGAAGGTAGACATCCAAGATGATGCCAAGTACAAAGAACAAGCAGTTAGGATTCTAGACCACAAAGTATAAAGCCTGAGAACGAAGGACATCCCCTTAGTCAAGGTTCTCTAGAGGCATCACTGAGTGGAAGAGGCAACTTGGGAGCTAGAAAGTAAAATGCAGACAAAATATCAAGACCTCTTCACTAGAAGTGCATGATGAGATGACACCAAAACTAAGGAGCACGAATTTCGAGGATAAAATTTCTTTTAACGGAGGTAGATTGTAACACTCTAAAATTTTGTTAAATTTTTTAAAAAATTAAATAAAAATCAAATAAAATTTTGTGGACAAAATAATTCTTGGAAAATCAATGAAATTGTAGTAGAGACGACATATAATTCGATGGACAAAAGACTCAACAAACCGAAACTAAAAGCAAGTAATGCACAAAGATTTCTCTATGACTACTGCGGTAATGAAAACACTACCATGATAGTGTGTCGTGATGCCTAGAAAATCAAAATTCGAAACTTTTTAATTGATTACCACAGTAATTGGAAATGTTACCACGATAATGCAACGAAAACCCAAAAATAGAATTGGAAACACTATTGGATTATTGCAGTAGTGCGCGTGAAACATACACAAAACATATTGAAAAGTTGTCAAACGATTAAGGGAACGTTTCTAACTTTAGAATGACTTCTAACATTGATAATTTTTTATTCTTTGGTGCATGGGAATTAAGAAAAACAAAGAATTGGAAAGGTTCCACAATAGAATCAACCCAAAACCTTCCAAACCATTCCCATTGAAACTCTATATAAGTCATGCCCTATTACACCATTCTCCTCATCCCAGCAAGAACGAACACATTCTATTTTGCTCTCCCAAAAGTGTCTTAACATCCCTCATCATCCCTCGCTATTCTGTACAACAAACTGAGTTGTGGGAAGAAGAAAAATAGACTGTTCATCACAAATCTACTGCTAGGCAAGAGTGTTGATCAACTTGGGAGGGTTAAAGGTTCCAAAGAGGTATAACCACCCTATCTCAATCTCAATTTCATGTTTTGAAGCTTAGAAGTTGAACTAGGAAGGTACTATTGCCGTAGGTGAACTAGGAACGACGAAAAACAACCCAAAAAAACTAGTTGCCCACTAATTACCGTGGTAACACGACTTCTACCATAATAGTGCAATGATTAGTACAGTGGTGCGTGGTAGTACTACGGTAATGCACTTGTAAACCCAGAATTTTCATCCCTACACACTGATTATCATGGTAATGACTTTCCCTACTGTGATAGACAAACCATGTAACACCCCACCTCCCCCTCGTGGCTTGAGTCCAACCCTTTCTGGTCCAAAAGGAGCTATTACCGCATTGCCCTCAAGCATTTCAAAAATAGGTAGGCCACCCAAGAGGCGGGCACTGTCACATTAATTCTTTTCTATTTCGATCCCAAACCAATGAGACTTTCTGTGTACATTAACTTATGCACAAGAAAATTTCATAAAGAATATTAACCAGATCATGAAATAAATAAATCCACTTTTATTAATTAATTCAAATAATTAAAAGGTACATAGCCTTTGTGTTCATTATCGCAGAAATAACTTCAAAATTTAAATAAAATAACTTAGGCCAACATGACCTACAATTTAATGAAATTTCTAGAAAACTAATCTAATTGTCATCCATGTAGCCTTGATTTCTTAGTTCCCTAAAATATTAGAAAGGAAGGGTGAGCTTATGCGCCCAGTGGATCATTCTAAAAATTTAACTCATTATTTCAAAACAAATATAACATGCATAACAAATACTTCAAAATATTAAGTGATTCAAACAGTTGTTTGTTTTCAGTTGACATTAAGACTGAAAGGTTACACCTCAGTATTCTATATTTAGGGGATGAGGTTAAATCTGGACCTTTAATCTCATCATTGATAAAGAGGGGTTAAATCCAAACCCTCACTTCATATCCCAAAAATACTAGTTGGAACACTCATGGTAAAAATTCATCCCCATGCTAATACTTGGTTAAAATATTTGTTTAATCTTTCATTAATGTTAAATAGTGGCATGATAAATTCAAGAAACCTAATAAATAACCTATTTTCATGGTAGGCATGTTATAACATAGATCATATCACCACAAAGCATGCATCATTAATCATAAAACCCTAAATAATGCATTTATAATCACGGCATATGTAATCATGCATGCATGGCATGTATAATCATGGCATATTTCCAAGCTAAGAAAACATCCATGCACATAATATTTGAATCAAAATAACGAAGTAAATATTTAGAAGTCACTTCCACCTCAATTAGCAACTCCTTTTGAATCTTCTGTTGGATCTCCTTTAGATCTTCCCAACAACTAACACAAATTTGTGCAGCACTTTGTTACTACTATTCCAATTGTTGTTTAGAAAAGCTAAAGAAAAATAGGGATGCCAAGCGAAAGGCAGAAAGAGCAAGAAGGAACTTGTTCAGTTCTTGCTAGGGTGAAGAGATGGTGCTCATGCTTAGGTTTATTTAAGATTTTAATAGGCATAGATGGGCAAGTTTGGGGTAGCTTCATTGTAAAAACCTTTCTAAAACTTTTTTCCTTTCCATTTTATTTGTTTCCTATGTATAAGAATTAGTAAGTAAAGATTTTAAAAGTTGATAATACATTCTTTTGGGTTGATTTCATTTTAGAAGGCTTTTGAAATTCTCTATTTTACTTGTTTTTCCGAGCACATATATTAGTAAGTAATTATTTTAGAAGTTGCTAATACATTCTTTTGAGTTGATTTCATTTTAGAAACCTATCTAATTCTTTATTTTACTAGTTTCTCAAGCACCAATATTAGTAAGTAATTATTTTAGAAGTCCCTAATACATTCTTTTGAGTTGATTTCATTTTAGAAACCATTCTAATTCTTGTTTTCCTTGTGTTAAGAGAATGAAGATTTTGAAAAGTATAGATTTTTAGCAACTTCCTTAGTTATTTTTGTTTCATATTTAGTTTGAGATTTCAAATTTCAAACTCTAAGTGGGGCGCCACTTTTGACTATGTTTCATGTCCCAATGTTGTTTATTAATCAGCTCTTTAGCTACTCGGCCCACTGCTCATACCATAAGCTTTTATTTTGGCCCTTGATTTAAGTCATTTTATTTCTAATAACTTTTTTAATTAATTGGGTGCTCATTTAAGTGGTTATTTGTAAATTAATTATTCAAAAAATTTTGTGTATATATTCATATTCCCTAATAATTTGTACTATACTCCAAATGTCCATATGAGCATATTTTTAATTTACATAAATTTTATTGATTTAATCTCTGTCATTTTTTAGTTTATTTTGTTCTATTTTATATAAATTATTCTTACATTACTTTTATAGTAGTACAAGTATCTGATCTTAAATCAAATAACCATTTTGCCCTCTGATGGCAAAATTACTGTTTCACACCCGATTTGTCCATATAACTTTTCATACTTAAAATCATTCATTGTTTCACACAGTGTTGTTCTACAGTTCATTTTTCATATGAATTCACCATTTTGCTCCTGGGTGGCTAAATTACCATTTTACCGTTAGGGTATTTAATGTGCTTAGTACTTCCATGGACTCATTTATGATCATATATATTCTTATTCGAGAATTAATTAAGGTATTACAAACCTGATACCATGCTTAGACTTATCTAGGGTGTTATTTTCATATATTAGAGGCTATATATGGTAAGGGATCCTTAGATTATGATCTAAGAATGTCGAAAACACATTAATAACCCATTAGTATGGATTTTCAAGGTCCAAGGATCAAAGAGCTTGGATTATCAAGATCAATGGATTAAGTGATTAACGTAGAAGTGATTTCCCAATTTTATTTTATTATTTTGATTTCAATAAGACTTGCATGTGTGTTATTCTTTGAATGTCCATGCTCTACCATTATACATACCATGTAGAATATGCATGCTTAGGCTTACATGAATAAAGATGCACGATATGTGATGATATGTTCCATGCTATGATGTTACCATGCTTAATCTATGTCTATACATATGCATGATTGACATTTCTTATACTTAACAAAAGAGTAATAAAGATTATAACCATGTACCGGTGCAATGTCGCACGGGGGAGTACTGTGGATGTTCTTAAGAATGGAACGATGGCGTCACCTCTAGATCAATAGAATGGAACAACAGGTAAGACCCTAGCTCTCAAATAACAAGTAAGACCATAGATCCATTGAAGACTTGCATAAGGATTGTCTTTCCTCTCCTTTGTTATGAAAGAATACTTAAGTTGACCCCTTTTGGTTTTAATTCCAATAGTTTGAACAATAAAATGTTTGAATTATGTAATATTTGAAAGTGTTTGACATATATGTCTTATTTTGTTAAAATAATGACTTAAATATTTGGGATGATCCACTAGGCTCTTGAGTTCACCCCTTCTTTTCTAATATTTCAGGAAATTGATAAATCAAAGGCTGCTTGGATGTTACTTAGACTATTTCCTTGGGAATTTTGTTTAATTGTAGGGCATGTTGGCCCAAATATACCTTTTGAATTCTGAATTGGTTAATGATATTGAATAATTTTATTTAAAAGATTCTCAACATTTTACCTTTATGAAATAAGTGTATGACTTAATGTTACTCAAGAAGTCTCATAGAGTTGGGACTTGAAAAGAAAAAAAGAAAGAGATCAAGTAACGCCAACCCACCTCTCGGCTTAGTGGCATGGTCCACGTGGAGGGAATTCAGGGGAGGCAGGGTGTTATAGTCACTGAACCAGCTCCAATGACAGAAGGTATGTTTTTACTATTCAATGTTAGTGTTTAAGTGTTGTTCGATTATGATGTTAGTAAATCTTTTATATATAAAGATCTGGTGAACAAACTGCAACTAGCTAGGATACCCTTAAAGATTGTTTTACACATAAAAAACACCCATTGGAGCCATTGAATCTCGAAAGGTGCTTATCAATGTGACCTCCAAATGGACAGAAACCTAATGATAGCACAATAAACCATCATGCCATTCTGCGAGTTCGATGTAATCTTAGGAATGGATTGGCTCACCCAATGTAGTGCTCAATTAAACTGCCTTAAACAGAGAGTTACATTAAAATTACTAACTGGAAAGCTAGTGACAATCCAGGGGAATCAATACAAAATACTTAGGAACATGATGGCAACCCTATTAGGATGTATACAAAACAAGGGTAACTTCACCAAATTAGCAGAAGAAGAGAACTGACACGCCATGCCTCCTATCGAGAACATCCAAGTGGTAAAGGAAAACACCGACGTGTTCCTTAAAGAACTATTAGGACTTCCACCAGCAAGAAGTGTCAAGTTCAAGATTGAACTCCTATTGAAAACAAGCTCAGTAGCCATGACAACCTATCGAATGGCACCGACTGAACTAATCGAATTGAAGATCCAACTGGATGATTGAGGTAAAAAGGGTTCATACGGCCTAGTGAGTCACCATGGGGTGCACCGGTACTATTCATTAAATAGAAGGACGATTCAATGTAACTCTGCATAGACTATCAAAAGCTGAACCAAGTCACTATGAAAAACAAGTACCATCTTTTGAGGATAGATGATTTGTTCAATCAACTAAAAGGGACCACTTACTTTTCAAAGATTGACTTAAGATTTCGATACCACCAACTACGAATAAAAGAGACTAACATCTTCAAAACGACATTTCAAGCGAAATACGAATATTTTGAGTTCATAGTAATGTCATTTGGACTTATGAATGCTCCAAGAGCATTCACGAACCTCGTTAATAGGGTGTTCCAACCCTACTTACACAAATTTGTAGTTATATTCATAGACGACATCTTGGTTTACTCCAAAACTCATAAAGAACATAAAGCACATTTGACCTCAGTACTAGAAATGGTGAAGGCTAATGAGTTATATGTCAAGTTCCTATGACATGTCATCTCTGAAGAAAGAATCACAATAGATCCATCCAAAATCAAAGCTATCACTGACAGGAAACAACCTAAAATAGTGACAAAAATTAGAAGTTTGCTCAGGCTGGCAGGATACCATAGAAGATTCATCAAGGATTTTTTCAAGTTGCCGAACCCATGACTAGGTTGACACGGAAGGGTGTGAAGTTTGAATGGAATGACAAGCACGAACACTCCTTCCAATGATTGAAGGGAAGCTCACCTCAGCACCCATTCTCACTACTCCCACCTGTGGAATGTGGTATGCCTTATACATAGATGCATCACGCAACAGATTGGGTGTCTTACTAATACAAGAAGGAAAGGTGGTAGCTTATGCATCCAGACAACTAAAGCCTCATGAGAAGAATTACCCATGCATGACCTTGAGTTAGGAGCTATAGTGTTTGCACTAGACATGGCGACACTATTTGCATGGAGAGAAGTTTAAGTTGTGTTCAAATCACAAGAGTCTCAAGTACATTTTCACATAGAAGGACTTGAACCTACGATAGAGGTGTTGGATGGAATTTCTTAAAGATTATGATTCTTCAATTACTCTACCACCCAAGCAATGCCAATGTAGTAGTCGACGCCCAAAGTCGAAAAACCTATCAGAAGGATGACAACAACACTTGAGCGAAGGATCAACATGCATTTTTTTCAACCATTACCATTGACTCAAAGGTAGGAAGGAAAATACTTGAAGCTCAAGGGTTGAACAAGTAGACAACAGAAATAAAGGATGGCACACAAGCAAGCCAACATCAAGATTTCAAATTGACACCAATGGCATATTAAGACTCAAAGAACAAGTCTATGTACCTAAGGATGATTATTAAGACAAATCATCCTTGACGAAACCCATCAAACCAAAATTTCTATACACTCGAGAGGAGACAAAATGTACCAGAACCTCAGGAAATCCTATTGTTGGAAAGGCATGAAGAGACATGTGGACAAGTACATGTCAAAGTGTTTGACCTATCAACAAGTAAAGGCCGAGCACATAAAACCATGAGGCCTACTCCAACCCCTACCAATAGCAGAGTGGAAATGGGAGAACATCGCCATGGATTTTGTAATAGGACTCCCTAAAAACTCGAAAGGCGAGGATGTTGTGTGGTTGATCATGGATAGGCTAACCAAAGTAGCACACTTCTTGCCAATATGGACTACGGATCTAATCCACAAGCTAGGGAAACTATATGTGAGGGAAATGGTGAAGTTGAATGGCATCCTGAAGTCCATTGTATTAGATCAAGATGCACGTTTCACTTAACAATTTTGGCAAAGCTTATAAAGATAATTGGGTGCTAAACTCACAATAAACACTACATTCCACCCACATACGGATAGTTAGTCTGAAAGGATAATCTAGATTCTTGATAACATGCTCAGAACCTACAAATTGGACTTCAAGGGGAACTGGAGTAATCATCTAGCCTGACAAGTTCGCGTACAACAAAAACTATCAAGCTAGCATAAAAATGGCTCCATTTAAAGCATTTTACAAGAGAACATGTGGATCACCAGTGTGTTGTGCCAAACTAGAAGATTAAATATCAAGTAGACCCGATCTGATCCGAAAAATAAATGATAAGGTCCAACTCGTACAGAAAAGATTAGCTACAATACAAAGTCTCCAAAAAAGCTATGCAGACAGACGACGCCATCCCTTAGAGTTTCAAGATGGCAACAAAGTCTCCCTACGAGTAGTTCCAAAAAAAGCATCAAGTGATTTGGCTTGAAAAGTAAGTTAGCTCCAAGGTACATAGGTCCTTTCGAGATCATTTAGAGAGTTGGGGACAATGCTTACAAACTAGAGTTCTGTAACACCCCAACCCTAGAATCTGGTCACAATCGCCACTGTCTAGGTGCCTTCATCTCTCAACTTGAAACATGTTCATATTATAGTGAACGGTCACTCATGTTCTGCATGCGGTCACTCCCGCTTTCATTGTCCAAGCATCAAGATATCAGTATTTCTCCATGTCATCCCCTAGTTTTTTTATACTAAGTCACATCCCATCATTTATTAGAATAACAATTCACTAATTCATCACAGGAATAAACAACATAGGGATGATAAGCTAAATGAAATAAATCAACTTACCCATAATAATAATCAAACACTTGCCCCTTGGCTGAGATTCATATAGAATAGTAACTACTTGGTGTAATAGCCGAAATCAACAAGTAACTGAACAAAATAAATGTCACATGGGTCCATTGTCCTACAACTAAAAAAAGTGAGTAAACTCTACTCCTACACAGCCTCAACAGTAAGGTATACCATGACTATAAAAATGATTTCATTTTTACTTGCCAATACAAGTGCCTTTAGTGATTATCTGAAAAGAAATAAGTGGGGTGAGCTTAATAGCTCAATGGATCAAATACAACACATCTCCAACATTATTAAAGTCAAAAACACAAAATATGCAAACACTTATAAAGTATTAGGCGTTTCAAACCATTCAATTATCTAAGTTGACATTAAGACTAAAATGGATCTCCTTGGTATTCCCCTGTGTCCGAAGTCTTTGACATAATGCCCCAAAGGCTAATTCCTCATCATGACATAATCTTAAGTGTGAGGTCTCACTCGACCATCAGCCTCATCTTACTATTGCCACAAAAGCATCAACACCTACCTAAGGTGGGGAAATACCCACGATGAGACCAGACTATTGCCACAATATTCGTATCACTGCCCTGGTACATGGTTAAACTTTTAATCGTCTTTATTTAGTGACCACTAGCATGCGCATTGATATTATCATCATAATACATGTATACATCTGACATACAAATAATTCTTAATCATGCATTAAGTAACTTAAATCATGTTATTCTAAAATTAATATAGATGGCAAACTCATTGAGAGAACATAGGAATAAATTGGAATCACATAACATGATATCAACATATAATAAGCAAGCAATCGAGCAAACAAGTGCGATTACATTCCTAGCATGCTACTAATTTCATAAATGTAAACACACAATCATGCTTCATATTCGAAACTAAAATAATGTTAAAGAGTGTGGATAATCATTTCCACTTGTTATTTCGCTCCGCTTGTTCTTACTCTTGCCTTGATGGTTTGGAATCTTCAACCTAAGATTCACAAATCATTCTCTCAACATTTGTTATACTTCTAATAGTATAAAGTCAATGTATACCAATCTTCTAGTAATTTTAGCACATAGTCTGGGTAATAAGTCAAAATTGGTTGAATGTTATGTATTTCTACCCACCAAACATCTCAGTGGAAAGGGAGAGTATCATAGTTGTTTGTTTGCACAAGTGTACACAGCACGTAGGATTTTGATGCATTACCATGGTAGCCATAATAGGTTATACGTACTACCATGGTCGTGTACCGCGATAATTTATGTCCATTGTATGTTTATCACAATGATAATCACAGTTCTTACATGAAAACATGAAGAGGGGATGTTGGGACATGTTATCGCGATAACCTGATTGTTACCACAGTAGTCCCCACAGTTTTTAATCGAATTATCACAGTAACATGGAGCATTACCGTAGTACTGCAATAGTGAACAGTACACCACCGCATCTATTACTGGGTAGTCAGACTGCTCTTTAAGAAACTGCACTTTCGTGCATCTATTCTCGCTTTTTGGCACATGGCACTTCAATACTCTAAGATTCTATCATTAGAATATGAATCATAATGACCAGAAGAGCGTTGTACTTAAATCTCATTCGCTGCTTCTCTCGTTCACCTTGCCAGAACTTCTTAAGCAGTTCTAGGGTTTCGTTATGCATAGGGAATGAAATAGCAGCTTAGACATCATTATAATTGATCTCACTCGTGGTAGAACATAGTATAGAACCTGCATAAGTGTCTAAGATTCGAATCTTACATTGAACACGCTTTGGCACAAATGTAGGGTTCTAAAATGAGACTGCGGTGTTCTTTCTATGTCGTTCCTCTCCTATTGATGTTTGTGAGTCCATAACAAGAGTATGGAATAGATTAGAAGTGATCTAGAATGTCTAAGTAGGAGAAGTGATTTAAGGTTACCTCAGAACGTGATTCCAAAGTCTACTCAATATCCTACGATGTATTCTTGGCGCAATTCTCTTCCTATTTTTGTTGTGAAGCTGTTGGAAGGAGAACGAGTGATGGAAACCCAATCTAGAATGTGCGGGAGAGAGGAGAGAGTCGCAGAAAATGGCTAGGGTTTGTTTCGTGGGTAGAGACAAGCAGTTGTGAAATGAAATAGTGTGATTAGGATTCTCTGTGTTGGTGTATATATATATATAGCACGTTACCACTGTACTCCAAAGCCCTTCCATTTCTAGTTCTCAATCACAATACTGCATTACCACGTTTGTGCCCAATTTTTGTGTTTTTAATCATAGTACTGTGGTATCGCAATCCAGTACCTCAGTATTACATTGCATTTTTTTTAAATCCCGTTCATTATATGATTTTCATTACCGTGGAGCGCAGTCTATTTTGTGAATAGTCCGTCTTTTCGCCCACATTTTCATGTTTTTAACTTCCATAACACTTTTAGACATTATATTAAGTGTAATGAGGCTCGTACTAAGTGTAATGAGGTTAATATTCCCAAAATCGTTTATGAACTTTAGTGTATTACAATCGCATGCCAAACCTAATGAGTGTCCACAACGTGCTTCACGTGTCCATGTTATTAAAGTACCACCTAAACCCATCTCATATCATTTATAGTGGAGACATTCAACTGCAGGATGACGCCACCTACGAAGAAGTAGTAGTCCGAATGTTAGATAAAAAGATTCATAGCTTAAGAAACAAAGAAATTCCCCTAGTGAAGGTACTATGGAGAGACCATGAAATGAAAGAAGCTACTTAGGAGCTAAAAAGCGAGATCAAGACAAAGTACTCAAAACTCTTCCAAAGACATAATTGACTGGGACACAACACGCAACACAAATAATTAACTCTATCAAATTTTGAGGACGAAATTCCTTTTTACGGGAATAATATTGTAATATCCTAAAATTTTTAAGTTAATAATTACCCAAGATGACTATAATTAAATTTTAAATAACCTTAGTCAACAAATGTTGACCATTATCAAGAACTGTAAACTAATCTGATATAGATACGATAAACTTCAACAAATAATTTTGAAGGCAAATCAGTCAAATTAAACAATGAGTTTCATGTCAAAATGCTTAAGAAGCCAAAGAGATTTTAAAAAATAAATAAAGAAAGAAAATTAAAGAAAAAAAATAATGGTAATAAGAAGAAGAAGAAAAAATAATAATAAACAATAAATAATAATGATAAATGATAAATAATGTGAAAATGAAAAAAAAAATCAAATCATCAAATAATTAATTATTTTAACAGTGTCATGAATAGTAAAGTTGATTATTATAATTATTTTAATTAATTAAACTCTATCTTTAATGATGATAGTAGTCTTCAACCACTACCATTAATTAAAGATGGCTTTAAAGTACATGAATGATATATTTTAACTGCCACCACTATCATCTTTGATTAATTAAAGATGATAGTGTCGTTTTTAATTAAATAAAAATGGCTTAAAAGAATATAAATAATATTCTTCAACCACCACCACTATCATCTTCAATTAATAGTGTCATTTTTAATTAAACAAAGATAATTTTAAAGTACATGAATAATATTTTTTAATTAAGGCTGATAGTGTTATTTTTAATTAAATAAAAATAGCTTTAAAGTACATGAATAATATGGCATCCCTTACCTCTCCATTATTCTAACATAGCCTCCATCATACCCTAAACATTAGCTTTAATAATCAAAGTTCTACTATAAATAGAGAGCATCTCCCCTTATTCTCTTCACAACAAATTGAAGCATTTGAAGTGTGTTTGAGAAAAAAGGAAAAGGAGAGGAGTTTGGATGGAAGAATAGCTAAAATTGAGGTGTAAGTTCTCTCCTTAGTCTCTTTGCAATTCTATTTCTATCCATTTTATTTCTTGCAAAGATTTAGTTACATTATGGCCTAAAAAGATTACACCACTTTGAGTGAGTTTTTAAAAACCATAGAACACTCAAAAAGGTTCAAACCCTTCACCATTTTATTCCATGCAAAGTTTTAGTTACATTATGGCCTAAAAAGACTACACCACTTTAAGTGAGTTTTTAAAAACCATAGAACACTCAAAAAGGTTCAAACCCTTCACCCTCAAAGAGTGTCCAACAATAAGCTTTTCAACACCTCTAAAACCACAAAATTCTAACAATCGTAGCCTCTGAACCAAGACTGAAATTATCACCCAACATTAGTTACAAAATAGTATACTTCACGCCATTTTTAAAGTGGTGTAGGTATGATCCAAGAAAATTTCCACTACCGTTTCGAACATTGTCAAGTGTACTATAG
Source organism: Tinospora cordifolia (assembly GCA_030144865.1). Lineage (NCBI taxonomy): Eukaryota > Viridiplantae > Streptophyta > Magnoliopsida > Ranunculales > Menispermaceae > Tinospora > Tinospora cordifolia. The sequence continues at coordinate 13,997 of JAJIYU010005186.1, forward strand.
AATAGACTCAAGAATGACCCCAATCGAACACTCAAAGCCCCAAATAGACCTTTCAAAAACTGTACTATACAAAAACGTAACAGATTTGCAAACCAACAAGTTCATGTGTGTTTCTGTTCAAACAAAGGCCTAGCTGAGGAAAATGGTCATTTCCACAAGGGTATTCATTGTGAGCACTATAAGATAGACCCAAGAATCACATAAAACAGAGTCCCAAAACACAAGTTATGGCTTCTTAAAGTTTGGTCTACCATAAAAGTAATTCTTAAACTAGACCTTAAACAACTCACATCAAAGTTCATGGATTATTTTGAGCCCAAGATCACTTTCGAGGTCATTTTGAATCCAAAACCAAGTTTAGGAGCTAAACTGAATATCAATTGAGACTCAAATGCTTTTGTAGGAATTTCGAGGGATCGACAACATCACCAACATCCAATAACATAAAGAAAATGTAAATCGAAGTGGAGAGAATTTCTAAGTCACACACTTTTTAACCGTATTTGGTTGCATATTATATACAAAATGGCCTAGGTGGTAGTAGAATGCACCCTTTATTGATTGTATGATTAAATGTTTATATTTGCATTGATTATGTAAATAATGAGAATATAATTTGAATGTATGTTTTTTACTATGATCATATACACGTGACCATGATAGATTTAGAGCATATGCATGATGTTGTCCATGCATTGAATGATACACACATAATTTACTAGATAAGTACAGTCCATGAGAGTGTGTCATTATAGAATTCAAGCATGGTAAAGATATGATTAAATGAATATTACATATTGTAATCATATGCATGAGGGTATGAAGGATTTATCTTTTGAAGAATTATCATTTAATATGCATGAATATGTTAGTGTCCAAATACAAGATCACTCTTAACAAGATAACAATACACTTTGAGGGGTTGATTGACCTAAAAACAATCAACGGTGGTTTTCGCCTTAATGTTGCAATTAAGAAACGGGTGTTTGATCACACTTAAGAAACTCGATTATGCCTTGCGTAACTTCTGAGTTTGCGAACTGTTGGACATACAAATGCATAGCTTGCAAGCTAGTAACATTCCCACGAGATTCACTTGGCAAGAGGTATGAGAATCACCATAGGGTCGACCACCCAACCTTGACCGACTAAAAAAAATTTACTGTTTGTATCGCCTATTGTGTCGAAGTGATTGATTATATGATGTGCATGCTATATTGTTAGACTGTCTATAAATTAGAATGATCTACTAAGCTCATAGAGTTCATCTCCTTGCACTTTTCAAATATAGGAAACCAAGATACCAACTGAGGGACTTGGGTTAGAACTTTCTATCTTTTTTCTCTTGATTTTTGTGTCTTATGATGTTACTTAAACACTAGTATGTATAAGAGCATGAATGTAATGTTTAAGACCTTTTGATTAATGAAGGAACCCTGATGTGAGATACTTTTGGCACACAATTTCTACATTATGTTTCTGTTATTAGTGCTCATAATACTGTGAAAACTAGTTTTAAAACTAATAAACTAGTAGCATAAAGAAGTAACTTAGATAATAGTAACACGCTATATGGAGAAAATTATTTTAATAGTTCTGAAACAAAGATTACAAGTTTAAGTTGATAGTGGGTAAGTCTTGTCCCAAGTAAAGTTAAACGTTGAACAGGAGGTACGTTATCATGCTCTAGGAAGACATGGTTTTTCAAGCAAACTTAGTCTGGCCACCTTAAGTGAAGGTTGTCTCATCAGCTTGAATGAGTAGTCGAAGACGAGGAACAAGTTTTAAGTAAATCAACTATTTTTCTTATATATTTAAAAAGGTTTTCCACTCTCATATATATATATATATATATATAACTATGTATGTATGTATGTATGTATGTATAAAGAAATGATTTTAAATGATTTTTGTTAATAATTTTGTGAGATTAAAACACAAACCAAAAAGGGGGTGTTACGGCAGTCGCCTAGATTAGTACATAGGTGTCCCTTACATTCAAGTATCTTTTTTGTAAAGCTATCACAACCATCCCATAGGTCACGTGCTATTACTAGTTAGTCGTCATCTAGCATTACCTCCTCCCCTAGGGTGTTTGCATGCTTTCTTTTATGTAACAAATGCAGATATACAATTGTTATTGATATTAAGACAAAAGTTCTTCTTATTACTGTTGCCTTTACTTGTTGCCTGTACTTGTGCTATTATTTCTCTTTGCTTGTAGAGTAGTTGACCCTACTAATTGACTAACTTAGCTAGGTGTTCCACGGTTCCTTAACTGAACAAATAACCTGTGACAAGTAGTATTAGAGCCAAGTAAAGAGAGAATGGTGACACAGAACAAGTCAACCAAGGGCACTTGGAGGAACTATAGAACTTGGCCACCCAAAGTGAAAATTGGTTACAACCATTGATTGGTTGGCTGAATGAATAGAGTTGCTGGAAAAGACCTAGTAGATTAAAGGTGAGGCCCTTGATGCCATGAGTGAGGAAACTCATGGGGCATTCCAAGAAATTCATGGTCAACTAGATGATGTGAATGCTCGAATAAATATCATCACTATATTAGCTACGACAGGTGGTCCAAGAGAGCCTAAAGTCATGCGAAAGGCAAAGTTGCCTGAATTGAAGCATTACGGTGGGATTAGGGATGCCAAGGAATTAGGAAATGTCCTCTTCGATATTAAGCAATATTCGAATGTCGTGAAGCCAGAGACCGAACAGGATAAGGTTCCCATTACCACAATGTACATTAGCAAGGATGCCAAGCTATGGTCAAGGAATCGTTATCGAGTTGAGACTAATTGTTAGGAAGCTCTTAAGAGAAAACTCAAGTGCCAATTCCTTCTAGAAGATGTGGAATTCCTAGCTAGGTAGAAGCTACGAAGGTTCCAACACACAGGTAGTGTCTGTGAATATATGAAGCAATTTTCGGCCTTGACACCAAATGTCTCAGACATAATTGAGAAAAAGAAGTTATCATTCTTCTTGGATGGATTAAATTCATGGGCTCAGACGAAGCGACAAAGAAAACAATTCGAGGATTGTGCATCCGCTCAGGTTACAACGAAACGATTGACCAATTATAGCTCAAACTCGAATGAAAAGAAGAAACCTTCAAATGAAAACAACTATAAGCCATCGTCATGGAAGGATGAGGGTAGCACTAACAAGTCAAAAAGCTACTTTAACAAAGGGGCTTCCTCATCCAAGCAATCATTGGCGTCTTCGACCTCAATTACATCAAATAGTTGTTTGCCCTCAAAAAAGTTCTCTGAATGGCCTATAAGCTAAGGGGATGTCTCATGCTCGAACTGCACGAAATGAATTTGAAAAATCGAGGATGGGTACACTTCGGTTGCTCAATGCCTTGAAAAGGCAGGTTTTAAGGAAGTAAAAGGGTTCTTCCAAAGGATTGATGTTCACTTAAGCGAAAATCAATGGAAAGGTTGCTAGAGCTATGGTGGATATAGGAACCACACACAGCTTCATTGTTGAAGGCGAACCTTAAAGGTTGGGTCTTAAATCAGAAGGAGACTCAAGCAAGATCAAAGCATTTAACTTTAGTGTGAGATCGATCCATGGTGTTGCAAAGTTTATACCCACAAAGATTGGTAGATAGTCAAGCGTGACAAATTATATGGCCATTCAATTAGATGGTTTCAAGGTGACTTTGGGCACGGAGTTCTTACATGAAGCTAAGGCCATACTAATGCCTTACCTCAAGACCCTATGTATGCTAATCGATGTTCCTTGCATGATTTCAACAATGATAGTGGAACCAAAGGACAAAAGAATTTCGATCAAACAACTAAAAAGGGGGCTCAAGAAAGGAGAGGAGACATATGTACCACTTTGGTGGGTGAGGACAGAAGGGAGACTCCATAGTTGCTTGTGAAGTTCATAGTGAAATTGATAGCAAACTTCAAAAATATGTTTCCTAAAGAACTATTAAAGGAGCTTCCTCCACAAAGACCTATTGATCACAAAACTAAGTTGATCCCTGATGTGAGCCCTACCACTGGCTGTCCATGTCAGATGGCACTTTCGAAGTTAGTTGAACTACAAAAACAGTAGAGTGAACTCATCCATACAGGGTTTATTCATCCATTAAAGGCTCCTTATGGGGCACCAATGTTATTCCAAAACAAATACGAAGGTAGCCTTCAGATGTGTGTGGACCATAGGGCAGTAATGAGGTAACTATTTGAAACAAATATCATATTCCTTTGATTGCTGACCTATTTGATCAGTTGAATGCAGCTCATTACTTTACAAAGCTGGATTTGTAATCCAAATACCATCAAATTCTATTTGCCGAAGGAGAGGAACCCACGACAACTTGTGTAACTCACAATGGTGCAGTCTACTATCTTGTAATAATAATGCCTTTCAGGTTAAGCAATCCAGCAACAATATTTTATACCTTAATGAATGAGATATTCCACGAATGCCTTAACAAGTTCGTGGTGGTGTACCTAGACAATATCGTGATCTATAGCCCCACTTTGGAGAAAGATATATCTCATTTGAAGATTGTGTTTGAGTTGCTGTGGAAGAATTACCTCTCTGTGAAGGAAGAGAAATGTTCTTTTCGCACAGAAGGAGATTGTTTTCTTGAGCCATTACATTGGTGATGGCAAATTAAAGATGGACATCACGAATGTTCGTGCCATCAAGGAATGGAAGATCCCAACAAATGTGTCAAAGTTGCATTCTTTCCTTGGCTTAGTGAAATACTACCATAAGTTCATCAAGGGATATATTATGCGAGCAACGCCTTTGACCAATTTACTAAAGAAGAACCAACCTTGGGTTTGGTCAAAAGAATGCCAAAGAGCATTATATGATATGAAATAAGCAGTGATGGAAGATCCTTTTCTTGCTCTACCAAATTTGAGCAAACCTTTTGAGATGCACACAAATGCTTTAGATTTTACACTTGGTGGAATGCTAGTCTATGAAGAACATTCTCTGGCCTTTGAGAGCCAAAAATTTTTTAAGAGAGAATGTCATTATATTGTTCAAGAGAGGGAACTATTGGCAGTAGTTCATTGTCTTCACACATGGAGACATTATTTGCTAAGTTCAAATTTAGTGATAAAGATGGACAATGCAGTTATCACACACTTCTTAACCTAGAAGAAAATTATTGCAAAGCACGCTTGATGGTGATAACTCATTTCTGAATTTGACACGGTGCTCAAACCTAAACCAAGGCGAAACAATCAAGTTGTTGATGCTCTAAGTAAAAAAGCAGTGTTTGTCGTCTTGTTAGTTGAAGCTTAGAGGAGCAAAACTATGCTTCACACCACCTTGCATGATAAAATTCAAGAAGACATTCCGGCAAATCCTCAGGTTCAAGCTTTGGTGGCCATCAGCAGAAAAAAGTTGAACAAGATAATTTCACATCAAAGACGGGTTATGTGACCAATTCTTCGAAAGAAATGTGAAATTATAGAGAAGTTAAATTTTAAGTAATTATTTCCATAATCTTCTTTTGTCCGAAAAAAGAGATTGTTGAAATTCAAATAATGAGTCACTCATTTCCTTGATATTGACACATCTGAGATCCCCAAATGCTTGAGAGTTATTCTATTCAATCATTTTCCTTTTTTTGTTATAGGATATCTTATTCATACACATCTTCTCTTTATTTCTCAAGCATCTAGTGAGTTAGAGATAAAATTTGGAAAGATCAAATCTTTGATGATTCCATTATTCAATAATTGAATTACACATATAACTTTGTCCACAAGTCAAGTGAGATATGGTTCCAACACCTACACTTGCTTTCTCAAATGAATTTGAGGGCAATCTCCCCATTCATACCTTGCCGAAAGCAATGAGTATTTTCCAGTTTACCATAAACACAAGATCGCTACGTTTGTTAGTTTAGCTAAAACATTCTGTATGTAACTACTTTAGGCATTGTACTTACGATTTATCATTGTTTACTACTTTTAGACCGTTTTCAGATATTTATAGAAACTCAAGTTAAAATCCTCCGTCTCCCATGTAGTAAATAATTTGAATGAAGTTATTTCTAACCTACCAAACTCAAATCTTGATTGACAAAATAATTCAACTAATGCTCCCAATTTGAAATGGGACATTGTTGAAAAAGGTCACTGAAGCCGACGAAAAAGTGAAAGAGAAGAAGAAAAACAGAAACAAAATTACTGATATTATGATGAATATTTGACAAATAATGTCTTCAACATAACAGACCGTGGAAATAGAGGTAAGCTTTCTACCGTGTTTCCAGCAACACCCAACTTAGGCACCCCTTAACAGAGTAGAATTTTCTTAAAATTGTATTACTACAATTTAAGAGACTGCACTTCCAATTCCATTTCTGAATTTAAATGAAAAAAATGCCAACTTGAATCATGGAAAGCCTTGAAAAAATCATCAGAAACTGTCTTAACTTCAACCTCAGTTGACAAACTGCAAGCAGCCAAGACATGCTTTGCAGAAAAAGAAAAAGAGGCATTCTTGAAGTCAGAAATGTGTTTCTCGTAGCTAAGGAAACTATTACCGAATATTACCACCCTGTTGAGCAGTTCTGGTTTCCAGTTTGTCTCCAGTAGATTATTGTACAGCACAACCTCGCAATGTGGCATGAAAAACATGGTTGGACTCGTAGCCAATCTCCGACCTTGTTCATTTACTGAGAGGACTGAACAGCCCAAGTCTTCCAATACTTTCCATTCAGTTTTTGAAAGAATCGGATCAAATACCTCCACATCTCCAATCCAATCAAATCTTCTCTTAATTAGGATTGCCAGAGCCAACTGTAAGCGTGGTGGTTCATATGAATCAATACTGCCAATCCCATATATCACCATCTTCATTTTCGATTCTGTTGCTAAAACCATCAAAAAGGAATCACGAACTTGAGGAGTTTGCATTTGCTCAAGGAAAGCATGGTAAAAATCAGAGTTTTCAAGTCTTTGAATGTATGTCTGCATCTTCTGCATAAGTTTTATTTCCTTTTCAGGATCAGTTTCACTATCTGTAGGAGCCCATGGCTGTTGTTCAACAGTTCCAAGCTTTGGGCAATTTCTTCGCCTCTGTTTTCCACGACGAGGAGCAACTATTGTCCAATCTCCATTGGAATTATCATTTCTAGGCTTGATATTTACTAAATCTCCATATGTTGTTGCCATTGAGCAATGATTGATTCAGTTTTTATCGCTTTACAAGATAATAGTTACAACATTGTTTGCCTGAAAGGAGTAGATGCACCAAATTTTTCTGTGGAATCATAAAAAAAAAAAAAAAAAAAAAACAAAAACAAAAACGAAATGGAAACATATTCAAAATCTAGAAAGCCACGGAGAAACAGTCCTAAATCCATGGCCCACCATTATATCCATGGTTCATTCTCATCATAGCAATTTCCTTTTTCATACAGAGAGTTTCCTAAACGAATACAACTACCCGAATGCTGAAGATAACAAGCATAAACGAGGCATTTTGTCAAACACAGCGAAGCCAAAGACTTGACCTAAAAGAAAATAGAATTGAAATGAGTGACGCATTTAGTCAAACACGTAAGAAGCAAGAGTGTGATAGTTTGGTAATCATTTTGCAAGTTCTATCACAGATATTAGATTGTGAAAGAACAATCTTGTATCTGCTTTAAAAAACAAAAAACATTTGGAGAAATTTCACTGTTTAGTCAGGCAGTTCATACAAAAAGAATCTTTTTAGTTCAAACAGGCACTTAAAAGAACTGCTGCAATCATAAGAAAGAGAACTTGGAACCGGACACATTTGTGAAGAGCGAGATCGAGTTTTCCATGAAAAAAAGTGGTTAAAGAAATTTCTTGAACACTTTTTCAGAAAAAAAAAAAAAAAGAATGATTCAATCTCGTACGCCAGGAAAACGTCTTGACCGATTAAAAGGCTTTCGATGACGATCTGAGGCTTCACAGAAACAAGTTTGCGCAGAAAGAGAGCGAGGCAGTTGGTGTCCTCTTACCAAATTCAATTGATTTGTTGAGGATGAGAGACTTGCACGCAAGCGAGAGTCCTTCAGCCAGAGGTTTTCGTCAATTATATTGCTTTTACTTACCCTCATAAAAACAAAAAATCAAAAAGCGCTCCCGAACAAAACCCAGTTGAGAAAACGAAGTCAGCGTGCTCGACACAGAAGCCGTCGTTGCTTGCGCGTTCTTAAAATTTCGCAAAAATCTGCTCCAGATGAATTATAGAAAGAGTTGCCTTGTCTTCGGTAGGTGAAAATTAAAAAAAAAAACAAAAAATGTTATTTTCTTCAACCAATTTGATCGAAGTTAGAAATTAATATGCTACTCATTTTTTAAGACTTATTATAATAAAACTTATTAAATAAAAGTTTATTTAAAATTGAGTATTTGATAGTAATAAATTAAAAGTAAATAACTTTTATATACTCTTATTTATATCTCATTAAAATGATAATTTATGTCATTTATATTAAAATATTATTTTTTATTAAAAATTTGTTAAGAGATCTAATTATACCATAAAAGAGATCATATCCTTTTAATTTTCTCTTTTTTTAAAAAAAATTGAATGTTAGCATAATTTGTACAGTTTATTTATAACATGAGATCATGACGTGTTTGTGAAAAAATATAATTGTATTACAAAATAAAAATATTAATGATGTAAATTTCAAATTTGATTATATTGTTTTAATGATTACTCATTCAAACAAATATTTTAATAAAAATAATTATATTCAAGCATAATAAGATAGTAAAAATAATTATTATTAATAAATCATTAATGTTGTGAACA
>JAJIYU010005187.1:0-22791 GCA_030144865.1 Tinospora cordifolia
TTAAATTTATGTAAATCAAAGTAATAAAAAGATTTCAAAAATAATATTATTTTTGTATGTATAATGAGTTAACTATAAAATATAATTAAAAATAAATATACAAAAAAAATTTTAATTTAATAGTTCTTGTGTAACGAAACATTAAAATATAATTAAAAAAATATTGAATTAGAGCCAACCCGATAAACCGACCCAACCCAAACCGAACCCGAACTGTTTGGGTTGGGTTGCGAGTTTACCCTAAACCCGACCCAACCCAACCCACGAACACCCCTACACCACATCCCTTTTTAGTTTTTGTCGGATTGATCGTTCTACGACCTTCCATGGAGTTTCATTTGAGGTCCGAACCACCACAAACTTCACCACCATTTGATATCGTTGACTTCCTTCGTCAAACATGTTTCTCTTCATTCTGCCTTGCTTTCCCGGTTCTCTCCTCCATAAACCTTTATTCCTTTTTGCCTCCTCAATTCTCTTCTACTAGTTCTCCTCCTCAACTCGTCTATCTTTTGCACAATTTACCTCCTTTTTCTGTCTATCCGCCACCTCTTGGATAACAGTATCCATCGCTATCCACAGATTCCTCCACGCTTCTGTCGTGCGCTCCTCCGATATCACAATACTTTGATGCTAACCGTTAACAATCTTCGTCAACTTAATGAACCGGCCATTATCGTTCACCATTACATCCATGAGTACTGTGAACCCAGTGCTTCGAAAAACACTTATTCCTTGATAGCTTTCTTTCTCTGTTATGAGCTGTTACAAAAGCTAAAATATCAAGATTTGTTGGAACTTGTAAGATAATGCTCCAACCTAATATAAACATAAACTTTTAGTATGTAAAAATATCCATAAATACTTCAATGAAAAAAGGGATTGATTTGGAACAGGATTAAAGCTGTGACAACACGTTCCATGGCACCAAACAATACTTAACACAACCACCTAGCCTAAATCTATTCACTACCATCAATGAATTTCTATTGATTAATCTCATCTTTGATGGAATCGATCCCCACAAGAATATGTTGAGCTTAGTATGTCATAATGTCAATCTTCTTAAGTTTGTTTAATCAAACATATGAAATGGTGGCTTTTGTCCAAATCTCCTTTTAATATATTTTTCTAAATTTTGTGGTTGATCTAGTGCCTTCCTCCCATGGGAGTCAAGATCTAGATTTGGAGTGTAGAATTATATGATACTATGAACCTAAAATCCTAAGTATGGATATCGACCTCTTATGTAGGTAGGGGTGATCCCAACCATAGGATCATTAGGGTGTTGAAGCATTTGCGATCCCAACATTTTATGTTCTATATTTTTAAATAAATTACAGTGTTATTTAAAATTCAAAAAAATAAGTTCTCTTAAATGAAATACCCAATTGGCCAATTCCAAAAAAACCGTCCAAACGGCTAACCCTTGCCACTCTCATGCACTCCACGACTCTCACCCTTGACAACAACAACTGACTCAAGCAATTAATCCTTCTTCTTCTTCTTTCTAGTCGAATAGTCGCACAGTTTGTGGCACGCTACTTTCTCTTCTCATTAAACAATGAACACTAACAGTAGTTGCCTCATGCAATGGTGCAAGTGCAATTGAATGTGTTCAATTTTCTTCCTCTTTGAATTTTATAAGTTAGCAACTTTTTATGCATAATGTTTTTTGAAGGAAACGATAATGATTATCTTAACATATCAAAAGTTGTATGGCATATCCAGAATTAGTATGACATCATCGCAAAGTCTGCAGTATGTTGTTTCAATTTTAAATCTAATCACTGAAGCTATATCCTAAGACCAATTTACATGTAGAAATTCAAGTAGCAAACAACCAAATAGATTTCCCCCAAATTTCATTAGGATTAACCAAGATGTTGCTCAAGATACATCTGGTGCCTCCCAAACCATGTATCAATTTGCAAAAAGAATGCATTCCCAATACCTTCTAATAGAGATTGGAACTATGACTGTAATAGAAAATAATTTATCTGTTGATGGAGGTTCCAAGATGTGCAATTAGCTTTGCATCTCTACCAAAAGCCATTATTAACCAACTAACAGCCCTAAAGACATTTTACTTCCTACATAGACAGCACCACGATGGAGAGAGAATGGTTAGGATTTCTTTTTTTTTTATGCATTATATTTGCAAAGGTAAGTTCTCCCAAAATTATGAATCAACCAAAATCTAACATTGACTGCAATTTTGGCTGACCAAATAAAGGAATACTGCATATTATGTTGAACTTGCGATGTTGTGATTAGAGTTGAGAGAAAAGATTTGGAAGAGTAGATTCCTATTGACTCTCAATACCAAACTCGCCGATCCGCTTGATCCATTATAGACACATGTTCTAGTTGTTGAAGGTTTGTCCTAAAATTAAAGTTCCATCCAATGGAACTTCCTGGTTCAATGTTGTTCCTTACTATGACGTTATCAATTGAAGCATCTTTCAAACCAAAAAGCCAATACAGTCTTGGGAAAGTCTGGTTAAGGGGAGTTATTCCACACCAAGTGTCTTCCCAAAAACGTATTAGTACACATTTCCAAGTTTCCATTGAACCTGATTGCAGAAGTATAAATATAAACGAATAAATGAGTCTCCATGGTGAACGCGGAAATGCGAAAACCATTTTGCTGACAACACCATATTCCTTGCTCTTACATTACCCAACCTGAGACCTCCTTCCTGTAAATCTCAACAAACTTGCTTCCAACTGCTACCCCAACTGGTATGCTATTGTATGTATCTCCCCCATTGGGATATTGATGTCTCCTAGTTGGCTTTAGTAAAATTGATATTCAAATCAAAAAGCATGTTGAAACTTCTGAGTACATTGATCAACATCTGTCAGATGCAAGCACCATTATTTATGAAGATGCACTCATCCACATAGAATATGCATAATGTGAACCTTGTCTTTTCCTACCTTGAAGCCTTACAGACCTTTTTCTCAAGCTTTCTATATAACTCACTGTATGGTATTAGCCACAATGAAACATAATTGAGATAAAAGGTGTCCTAGTTGAAGCCCCTAAGAGGCTTCAATTTTCCCCCTAGGTTGGTTGTCGATCATAATGAAATAATAGGATGATGTTAAACATCGTTTCGTCCATTTATGCATTTAGCTCTAAAGCCTTTCCTTCCCATAACATAATCGAGAAAGCTCCAGTGCATTAAATAGTAAGCTTTCGGGAAATAGAACTTAAAGACGAGGCCTTTTAGTTTTGCAATGTGACGATCCTCTATTAGTTTGTTGGCAAAGAAACTCACATCTAAAAAATGTCCATTCTTCTTGAAGCCCATTTGAGTTTCATCAAGTGTTGGACGATCTCCTTTAGTCGATTTGCAAACATCTTTGGTATTATTTTAAATAGACTTGTGATCAAGCTCAAGGGACGAAAATCCTCCACTTTATTTGTTTGAAATTATTATTAGTTGTCTTGTAATTAACCACATACTACATCTAATTTCAGTCATGGTATTGATGGCATTAGATTGGATATAGCAAGAGGTATATTCGCAATGATTTTGATCAACTAGATACTATAAGTGCTATTTCAGTTTATTTAAACATCCTTATGTATACTTGAAATATCATTTATAGATTAGTAGGATCTTACGGTCTACAAATCTAATCCCATGATCCAAGGCCACCACACAAATCCTAGGAAGGATGTCAATTCTAACCACCTTGCTTGCTCCTAGCCCACGAAATTTCCCAGTTTGAAATTCAATCTTCCATTTATTCATTTTATTAAAATGTTCTTTTTTTAAATTTGTTTATGGAATTTAAAATAAAATTAATATACTTGGGATCCTTTTCAATATCTTTTGTTTTTGTCTCATCATAAATTCTTTACTTTACCTTACTTTTCTTTTCTTGCTTCCTTTATTCTTTGCCAATGATGCATATCCCATAAAGTTCTATAATTTTGTTATTTTGTTATTTTGGTATTTTGTTATTTTGTTATTTTTAAATTATTTTTATATTGTTATGTTGGTTAATGAAATTAAAAAAGTGCATAATCGTTGCTAGTCTGTTGTATTTTGTTGATAAAATACAAAAAAGATTGCCTCTAATGTATTTTTTACATTTCCTAATTAGAAAAATTATTCTCAAATTGTATTGAAGTTGTATCAGTTTTTGTTAAATTTCTGCATTTTTAAAAGTACTTACACTCTTTAATTTGACAATTTGACATTAAAAAACAAAAAATTGGTAAAACAACATCCAGCAAGGTATTTAAACTTCTTTTCTATTTCAATAGCATAAATACATGAGTGCAAATTACACAGTGAGTGGATTAGCATGTATCTATGCATAATAGCGAAAATAGTGAATTATTTTGAGGTTTGATAAATCAAATCACGATTTGGATCAATGAATCATAAGAGTCACAATACATGTGTTAATCATACAATTGTATATGTTAAGTATATATAGGGTTATGAACACTTTAGACCTCACATCCGCTGAAAGATTGGAAAAGGGGATCAAGTAAGCTTTTGGGAAGATATCTGGTGTGGTCAAGTTTCATTGCGAGAGGCTTTCCCCCGTATCTATGGCTGTGTTTGCAGAAAGAAGGAACTGTAGCTGCTTTCAGAACAAAGGACACTGAAGGGAATAGGATCCAATGGGGATGGAACCTGCACTTACAAAGGCATATAGGAGATAATCACTTGGCGGAACTAGGAGATATGCTAAACAGAATGAACGGATTCAATCTAAATAAAATAGGGAATGAAGATAAACCAGTATGGTATGGAGAAGGAACTCTATATTCTCGGTGAAGTCAGCCATGATAAAGCTGATAAACCAACCATCCGACCACACAAGCATCCCGACGGACTTTATTTGGAGAATCAAAGCTCCCCTAAAAGCTAGATTTCTAGTGTGGCTGATTGATCTTAATAAACTTAAGACTAATGAAAATCTTCAACGAATTCTTCCTTCATACTCTTTACAGCCTTCCATGTGTATCATGTGCAGGGAGAAGGAAGAAACAACCAAGCATCTGTTCAAAAACTGCAAGATGACAGTAGACGTGTGGAACAACTGCAACCGGCAGCATAGCTCCATATGCCCCCCAAATGCAGATAATTGGTTTCAAATTCTAGAGACAGCAGAAAGAGCCCATATTAATTATTACTGGAAGATGATTCTGGCATCGGTCTGGTATACTATTTGGGAGAAGCGCAACATAAGACTGTTTTTGAGCAAGGATAGAATGGCTAATATGTTATGGGAGAGATCCAACCTTTTGTTTATTAGTTGGGTCTCTACGTCTAAATTAGGAAAGGGTTATAGTTTTGCGGAGTGGCTATGTAATGGGGGGACAATCCTCCAATCCTTTTTAGTTTCTGTTTGTATTAAGACGGTCCTTAAGCCCGGATATCTCATAGGGCATTTTGTAGTATCTTTTATTTAATAATAATATAGTTTCAGTTCAAAAAAATCAAAAAAAAAAAAAAACCATTAGTGACTTTTAGCAAATTCACAATTCAACAAAGAAAATTCACCACAATTTTGATTCACTTATGATTTGGAGTAATTTACGTATGGTTGACAAGTATGGGATTCATTAATCCAATTCGAATCATTTTCACGTGAGTCATAGGATTCTGTGAATCAAATCACAATTTTGACAAATATGGATCTATGTTCTTTCAATTTTCTAATTATTATATTATACTTCTAGTGTTCCACATAAAGCCACCTGTTTTTCAGCTGCTGATTCTCATCTGCTTTGTGAAGAGAATGGTGGTCAAAATTGGAAAGCAGATTTTCCATCCCCTCTTCATGCAAGGCATGTCTCACTTTGGAGAATTATCAGGCCTTCAGGGCAATGATGTGAAGGTCAAAAGAGTGGCTTCCATGGCAACTTGACATTATGGATAGATTGTAATATGCAAACTTTTGGTGGTTCTAGGAACATTGAAATCCTGTGGAATGATACCATCCTTGCAGCAAGTTTTTCTAAGAACATTGCAATTCTGTAGCATGATACCATCCTTAGAGCAAGCTCATATACCAGTGACTTTCAAACTTAGCAGAAGCTATTCCACCAATGCGTGGGATAGAAAGAGGGAGTGCTGCATGTAGCTGTTCACTGAACTTGATTACTGCAGGCCGTTTTTGGTCCAAACAAACATAACCAAGATCAAGAAATTGCACCAGAAATAACATGACCCATATGATGTTTGACGAGAACAAAGAGAACAAAAGAAAGTAGAGAAGATCTTTTAGCATAAAATTTAGTATTGATCATGCAAATGGATACTTGACAGTTATTTGTAGTTTTAGGACTTCTTTCAATATAATTAAAAAAATTATATTTCAGATATTTTTCATTTTCGAAGTATCCCATGAGTAATATATAATAAGAAAAATTACAAAGCCAAATTCTAATTCAAAACAACACCAGTGACTATATCAATGCTCAAAACCAATGTTGTAAAAATCCCCAAAAATGATGTTATTTTTATTAATGATTTGTTTTAAGGTAATTGAAGTATCTTGAAAACAAATCACAATCCACTTAAATCCTATGCATCCCAAAACATTAGCAGGTCCAACAACATACACTAAAAATCCTGTGACAGACAATTTGAACAAATTATTCACATGATTACTATAGAAGTCATGGTTCACATTTTACTTATTGTAGGTTTGAACTTTGAAGTATGAAGCCCCAAGCTCCAAACTAAAGCAAGAACGTCTTTTTATTCAACCAGGACCAACAACGTAGAAAGTTTTTTGTCAGTAGTTAAAAGTTTATGAGCCTGGCTTGTGACTATGTTATCCAGATTGAAGGAGGAATCAATTTCAGTTTTGTTAAGATAAGCACTTTGCTAGAATACCATCTCTAGAAAACAATACATCTCAACATTCACTGCCTAGTGAAAAGTGATACATGAGACCAACAATGATGAACTGTCTAATTTCTGCTGTTAATCTGAAAAGAATTTGATTAAATACAGGTTTCTGGATGATCTGATCTTCTTCCAAGGGACTATTCTGTGTGAAAATATCACTCCTATAGTCATAGCAACGGAATTTATGCTTCTTATAGACTGCATGCTTCAAATGCCACATACGGAAATTATTAATTCATCAATCCAAAACAATGACTCATAAACCTCACAAATGGTTCAACTTTAGATCAAGATTTTCATAACTATTCTCAAGGACGAACATGGCCACAGGCCCATAACACCATCACATGCCATAGTTTAATTCAATAATATATAAATACCAACTTCTAATCTAGTTGCACAATTATAGAAAAGGAAAGAAAATTATCTGCAAAGTAAGTATAGTTCCTCCACTGAGGTACTGATGCTCTCAAAACAAAAATTGCTCAAGAGGTAAATGCTGCCACAGAGGTCAAGAATCCATGTGATGTGGTTATATGCAGTAAAAGGATTGACCAGGCCCTACCGTAACAAAAAATGTCTTACTCATACCATTTGTACACAATTCAAAAAAATATATAGAAATATCAAATAAAAAGAGAATTGCACAAATCCTTAACATGGGAATGAAGAAATGCTGAAACAGATTATATGCAAGAATCTACATGCTTCATCATTTAAAAAAGATATTCCAGCAAGGGGTATAGCGAACCTGAATGCATTCATTTAATGCATCTATCATGCTTGCACAAATTTCTGTCTCAGGCTCCTGCAAACGAATTTCAGAACCAATCAAGAAAACCCTTATTAATTAAAGTGAAATAAAGACTAGATAAATAAATTAAAAACTAAACTCTATTGATGCACAATTGAAATAGAAGATAAGGTAGACAATGATAATGAGTGGCTAGAAACAGGGATCACCTTATGTAAAGCTTCTACCAACGCGGGTATTATGTAATCAGACAGCTGCTTAACATAGGACTCATTACGACCTTGACATTCCCCCTTCTCAACAGCTAGCTTAGCTGAACGTAGTAGCTCTGGCATTGCTGGTGGAAAATTCAATTTGACTCAATTCTGAAGTTCTCATATGGTACAAGAAATCATGTGGGAGGAATTATATAATTATGGTTCAGGACAATACCAGAAACAGCAGCCTTCCTAACTTCTTCATGGAAATAAAATTTGAGAAGTGGAACCAAAGTAGGAGCAACCTACACTTTCATAAAACTCAACCAATTATTGTCATTTTCATTCAGAGCCCACTGAGGAAAATCCATTCATGATGCATGAACATAAACCTGATCAATCCAAGGAAAGAAACCCTCCTTTAGCTCATCCGCATAGCAACATAACATATTGCAAGCAGTAGCCTTCTCCTCCAGCACACTGGTCTTGATCCCAATCCTTTTATCTCCTAGTGTTATTGTTTCAATACTGCACATACAGACAATCAAAAACCCTTGAGCAGATACTCTATTCAACAAAGTATCATATTGCTTAAAGTCATGTCATTCTTTTCCCATGAGCAAGTAATTGGTAAAACTAATGAACACAGGAAAAGACCGAAAAACTGAAAAAGGCAAGGACCAAAAGAATGAAACTAGACACTTATCTTTGCTCTTCAAGCTAGTAAAGAACAACCTTTTTTTTTTTGAAGAGAATAGTAAAGAACAACCTTCAGCCCACATAATTATCAAGTCTTGAACTAAGTTTAGGAAAGTGAAGCATCATACCAAAACAACCAGCATATCAAGGAGATAAGATCAATTTAACAAAAGAAAGCTTAAAATACTAACAAATAGGGGAAGCCAAAATGATTGGAAAAAAAAACAAAACAAAACAAAATAAAGGGCTTCAACCAGACACCTATAGGCATTGTTGTTACATTAAAAAATTGAATCATAAAAACATTTAAGTGTGGGCTTAAATTAAAATTGCAAAACACAAGATCTCTTACAAAATTGGTGGGCTTAAATTAAAATTTCAAATCATAAGATCTCTTACAAAATCTCTGTGTGTTCATAGGAATATACTTCAACTCTTTGAAAAAATCTCAAAATAATATATTAATCACTTATTCACTAATTTAATTATTTTGTTCAGATCAAGTTCACAATAAATCTTCATTCTCTTGTATTAAACATCCCACCATCTTTTTTCCTTATTTCTTCCTTTCCTTTCTTTAAAATAAACCTCTTAAGAATGAACAAACATATTCTAAATTACTAATACAAGTCTTAACATCATAGCACATTTTTCTACAATGAAGTTTCAATCTAAAAATGTGGATCCACAATTAATTTTATTAATTGAATGTAACATCTAACAACAAGCTCCCAAGTTCTGTGTATCTTTTTGTTGATTTAAATCTCTCATAGTAATAATTATGAAAAACTACCCAAAACATCAAATAACACAAGATAAAAAGCCCTATAAATGAAGGAAACTAAGTAAACATAGAAACTTCCAAGTATCTAAAACCATTTACCCAATATTATTACGATACGTCTCAACAAGGGCAGGCAAAGCGTAGGCGAGGTGTGCGTATGTATGTGTACGAAGAACTTGGAAAAATGTACTCAGCATTGTCAAAACGAAAAGGCGCAGCAAGGCAATAAGCCATTATAAAGGGAGGCAGGGTATTAACGTGTACGAAAAGGCAAATCTAGGCAGTAAGCCTTTAATATGTTAAAATAATTAACAGATTATTATATTAACTTTGTACTATTACCATATTTGTTATATAACTTTTTAATATATTTATGAAATTTAAAAATATGTATTAATATGTAAAATGACCAATTTTATGTATATCTTTCTAGGCTCCTAAAATAGTCCAACAAGCCCGTTCTTTCATCATGGATTTGACAATATACCGACTTAAATCGTACAACTTCCCCAACTAGAAAAAAAAAACTAGCTATTTTTTCATTTTTTTCCTTAAATCCAGTGAGGGACAATTCTTTTATGTCCTTTCATGTTATAAGTAATGATTGTTTCTTTGATTTCATTATAATTATCCATTCTTGCTTTTTGTTTTCAATTGAAATCAGATGGCATGGTCGACGCTATAATTACATATTTTAACCCAGAAAAAGTTGTAAACATGCACATTCCCCTCTTTCTTTTTCTTTTTTTTTTTTTTTGTTTTTTGAAATGGATCAAAAGCATTGATAATTAGGTAATGTATGACCCAATGGGGGCCCATCTATTATTTCCACAGACGACTCGATTGGCACAATAACTCATTGAGTTGTCCTTCACACACTAACCCAATAAATCGCCATTAAGCCTAACATTATCCAATTCCCCATAAAATTTAAATGTCAGTAGAATATTTGTTACTTTAGAACATCATCTAACATATGTCATGGGATAAAATATTCTATTTTCTGGAGAATCCAAAAATATTTGTCCAACCCACAGTATCTACAAACGCACAATACATTATCTACAGCAGGAGTTACTGAATGAATATCCTTTTACACTAGTCCAGCACAATGGATCCTGAAAATGGTAAAAGGAGTAGTGAACCTAACAACATGACTTAGTGGGTAGCATAAAATAACACAACAATTGATATGCACAAAGTCTATCAAAATAATATATGCATGCTATGCCATGAACAGTTAACCCATTTCATTAAATAGTAACATTATCATTAACTCTATGCAATATTTATCATATTATAGCACGCGCATCAGTGAAAACCAGTTCAGCCATTAAAGACTAGTTATAGAGTCAACGTACATATGGTATCTGTCTAACAATCAGACCCGCTATAATTGTCAACGAACATGCGGTGTCTTTCCATAAGACATATAGTGCTTTACACTACTTGTCATGTATTCTTATCACCCTTATCGAAATCTTTTTGAAAACAACGGTTCTTTGAGCTAACAAATCATACTAAGCACCAAAAACTCTTAAATTACTTTTATCATGCAGTTTATAGAACATGTAAGAAACTAAAATTTATGCAAGTAAAATGAAGTAAAATAAACCTATACACATAGCAACTAGAATATTATAAACAATACTCACAGTACGAGCGCTTCTCCTCGAGATTTCGATCTTACAAATATATATATCCACCTATAGCTCCTAGTTTAGGCAACGCCTTAATGACATTGCACTTACCTATCTAAAACTAAGCAACCAAGGGCTTTTGTTTTGAAGAAAAAATAAATTGTAAAAGATTAAAATTAGGGACCAAAAGCCTTTTTTGTAGTTATGTGCAATGAAGACAAACCTAAGCTCTGAAAAAGTTTAAGGTTGTCTAACTAGGTTATAGAGTAGTTGGACAAGAGTAATCCAACTAAATTGGTTATATATAAAGTTCATTTTGTAAAAAAATCTTAAATCTGATTTGAATTCTACAATTCACATAATTTTGTGTGATTCAAAGAACATGATTTGTTTGAATTGGGGACTTAGTAAGACGAAATATGGCATTGAGGGGTAAATGGATTTGGAGGATGCTGGAAAATCCGATTGCTGTGTGGGCCCGGATAATCCGAAGCATCCATAGATCAGAAGGTTTCGGGAGGAAAGCAGGGTTAGCAGGAAAGTGAGTCACAGGGCCCCATGAAAAGACATATCCAGATTGTATAAGCACCTAGAACCTCACATTGTGTGGAAGATTGGGAAAGGGGATACGGTAAAATTCTGGGAGGACAAATGGTGTGGCATAACAAGCTGAAAGATAGCTTTCCTAATGTGTATAGACTATCTCAGAAAAAGGAAGGAGCAGTTTCTGACTTCTGCAGCAGAAACAGTATGGATGGATAGACTCAATGGGGGTGGAATCTTCATATAAATAGCAATATTGGTGAGGACCATGTAGAAGAATTGGGAGGCTTGATGAACACCCTTCAGAACTTTCATTTGAGCAATATTGATGATGAGGACAGGCCGAACTGGATCAAAGACAGTGGCAGAAAATTTACAATGCGATCTTTATGGAGGGTCTAGTTGGACAGGCAAAAGATCATACTAACATCCCAGTAGAGTTTATTTGGAGCATGAAAATCTCCCTAAAAGCAAGGATACTCATGTGGATTGTCAACATAAACAAGCTGCAGACAGCAGAAAATATTTAGAAGAGATTCCCCAATCATCCTCTTAATCCATCTATTTGCTCTATGTGTAGGAAGGAGGAATCGACTGTCCACCAGCTTGTTGAATGTGATTTGGTGAAATATCTA
This sequence comes from Tinospora cordifolia, assembly GCA_030144865.1. NCBI lineage: Eukaryota > Viridiplantae > Streptophyta > Magnoliopsida > Ranunculales > Menispermaceae > Tinospora > Tinospora cordifolia. The sequence goes on from JAJIYU010005187.1 coordinate 12,146, forward strand.
TGGAGGGAATGGAACCAAATTCACACCTGTTTTGTCTCTCCATTAGTGGAGAATCTGTTTCAGTTTTCAGACAATAATATTCTGTCAAAGCTCAAGCCTTACCGGAAGATAGTCCTAGCGGCAGTATGGTATGTTGTTTGGGAGGAAAGAAATCAAAGAATCTTCTCTAACAAGATCAAGACAGAAAGGATGGTTTGGGAGCGGTCCAACAATATTTTTGCTTCTTAGATTTGTTGTACTAAGCTAGGTTTAGGATACTCCTTTGGAGAATGGATAGGAAGAGGAGGCAGTATTTTACAGTCTTTTGAAAATTGTATTGAAATGTAAAGTCCGGATAACTCATCTGGCTTCTTGTACTTATTATTAATATATATGTGTCTGCTTCAAAAAAAAAAACAGAACAAAACAAAACGATTTGTGATTTATTCCACAAAATTGAAATGGCAACAGGTACAATTTGATTTGGATAGTGAGACCCAAAACAGAAATCAAAAAGATATAATGACTACATAAATAATGGATATTGTTGGGAAAAAAAACAAATGGCTGAAATATTTAGGAAAAAATAAATCTTACGTTATGTATGCAAAATAGATAAATAAAAGAATAAGAACAAAAGGCATAGCCATCATGAATGTGCATTGCAAATAAACACTGGTACATAGCACATTAACTTCAAAGATATGAGGCATGATTTAAAGAATATAATGAGCATTTAAGTCAATTTCACACCTTTCATCATCTGATTCATCCACGTCATCATCTGAATCTGCAGATTTAATGGTTACATCTGGTTTTAATTGAGCAGATTGAAGCAGTGGAGGCATTACAACTTGCATATAAGGGATGAAATCTCGGCCTAGGCACTTGCAGAGTCTGGCCCATGCCTAAAAGATTGAAAAACTAACAATCAACAAAGATGAGGAATAAGTGGCATATAAATTTCAAAAGCTTAGTCAGATAATCCAAGCTATTACAGCATACTTGTAACATATAACTAGTCGTGGGATCATCTGTGTCTAATTTTGATCCTTGTAATGTCATAAGAACTTCCATGACCTTGCAACAGAAAATCAAATGAGTCAGTCAAGCCAAAATGTCATGACTAGTATCCAAATCTGAATCAGTATTCTAAAACGAAAAATATTAATACTAAACTACCAAATAATAAAAAGCGAGTTCAAACTTCAAATATAAAAACAAATTAAGAAATATTTCATATTTTAGCTGCAATAAGCCAATTACAATCGTTATCTACAAAATTAGGTATGAAGCAAAAACAACTGAAAAGTCAGTATTTCTCATATTGTCAAAGAAAACTATAATTTCCACCAATTAAGTAGGACTCTCAACTAAAAGGAAATAGAAGCCTAATATCACCTGCTTAGCATCCTCCCTAAACTTTTCCTTGCCAACAGCCATTCCCACCAAACTAATGCACTCCATTGACTTGGCACGAAGCATTCGGTTTGACTTATCAGTTGCATTCACCAAGATAGCTTTAAGATAAGGCATCACAGCATCGTAATACTTTTGAAAGTGCTCCTATTGATGGACAATATAAAGTTGCTTTAGTAAATAAAAAATAAAACATAAATGAATAATCAAATCAGCTTATGCAAATGATACCTGTGATGAATCAGCAACTGATGCCAAAGCTGTCAAAGCACCTTCTTGCACCATTTGTTTCCCATTCTGCATATTGAATGTGCAGCAATAAAATATTAAATCAAACCAAACATCATCACTCAAAATTATTTAAAATAAATAAAAACTAAAAATAAAAAACAAACTGTGATGTTGGGGAAATTAAATGACCTTCCGATAAAATATTGAAACTCTATACCTGTAGGAGTACAAGCAATTTGCCAATCACACCATCCAAATAAGGCGTTAATATGTCCGGGGTGCAATTCTCACTGAAGTTGAGGATAGCTGAAGCAGCATGTGCCTACAAGAATATAGCAGTAAGATTAATAATAAAATCAGTTCTGATGTGATGTATGCTGAGAAAAGAAATAATTTGATCATACATCAGCTGATGGACAAATAGTCATATAATTATTCTGATCATAAAATAGGAAATCCGCTATATCAAAAATTAGTGGTCATTTGACTTTTATGAGAACAACAAAATATCCATGTGTACAGCCCTTGTAAACTTAAAGCTGCATTTGGTTTGCGATTTGAAAACAAGATACAATCCAGAAAGAAACAATTTTGAAAGTGATATTTTATCATTTCCTAGAAACTGCATGTTTTCTGTGTAAATTTCAGAAAACTATTTTCAGGTCTTAACCACCCAAAACACATTGCCTGTCACCAAATTTTCAGATACAGAAAATTATATCCAAATCACAAATCAAATGAAGTCTAAGAGATTCCAATGTATTTTCCATGAAAACTTGTAAGAGTCAACCCTAATTTGAATCATGACTACATGCCAAGGATAACTAATGTGATGACTACACCTATCTTAGCTAGAAGAAGGGCTTGAAAACTCAATTGCAAGTGCACATTAGAAAGAATACTAGCTATTGAAGATGCATTTTATCTCCTTTAAAATTATAAAAATCTGAAATTGTTAATTTGATAGCAGTTTTACAACCAATTAGCTTGCTTAGTGTTGTCAAAGTTGTTCCTTTAAAATTGTAAAAATATTACCTATTTTTTGTGTATGTGGAGTGAGGGACCACTGAATAAAAAAATAATCCTTTAGGGACCTTTAAATAATTATTTTCTAGTCCATCTTAGATCTACCCAGGCCATGCCTCTCTTTATAGAAGCGTACCACCTAGCTCCACCTTTCCTCCTTAACAACATTGACCTTGTTAATTAGTTTCACAGCTTAGTTGCCATTTACATGTGAATTTTTAGATGGTCATTAGCTTCCTTTTAGCCCCCAACAGTATATTCTTTAATGAGGTTGCAGAATGATGATACAAGTGATAAAATTTCAAAATTCCAATTCATCCCAAATTAATACCAATCAGTCCAAAAGAATCATTAAGCACAGTTCATTTTTAAACAATTAAACACATTAATTACTTAGTTCATTGTTTCTCAATTATTAGCCCTTTTTGTAATCTTGTTCATATTGTAAAAGAAAACAAGGAACCTCAATATTAATGCACATAATCAAAAATCATTTTTTTAACCAAAGGCTCACTCTATTCTTCATCAAACCCCCTTACCAGCAAGGAACTCGTTGGTTCAAATGCCTTATCAATGACCTAAGTGAGCAGATTGGATAAATAGAAAACAATTTCTTTTCTTTATCTGCTTCTCACTTTGAAATCTGATGGAACTCCATAAATACAAATTGAATGAATGATAAGCTCCACAGGAGGGTGCGAACCTTAGTTACTGATGGTTGTGGTGTCTCGGTTTTTGATCCGCTTATCATATTTTCACAGTTCTAGGGATTGGTGGGGTGCAGTCCAAGTAGCTAGCCAACCTTCAAACCAGTAAAACCCATGGCTGGTGAGTGAACACTAAAATTTGAACAGTGCCTCAAGATTGAGGTTAAGCTTTCTATTTTGTTGCCAAACATGGTAGTTGAGAGAAATAATATGTCGGATCAGACCACGTATCCTCTCATAATCAGCTTTTAAAGAATAGTATTACTTTGACCTTGGAATCTTTCAAATGTATATATGATCACCCAGAACTATAAAAATATAGCAGAATTTGCACTCTGTGTGTATGTGCACTTCATAAATTTGCTCTGAATCATGCAATTCAATGATTAATATCCCAAGTCAATGTATGAAAGGCCCAATTGATTTCGATTCACAATTGACAACCATGTTGGCTAAGTTAGGAACTTCCTTCACACTTTTTTTTTAATAAATTTAGCAATTGGCATATACTAGTTGAATAATAAATATATTAATATAAATAAATAAATAAATAGTACTTGTCTTTACATGTAAAATAATATACATGAACCCCTTCAGCAAATCAAGATCTCCGTCAAAATAACTTAGTAATGGTCAAGTAAGTCTTAACTACAAAAACCTTGATTCTAACTCATGGATTTGTTGTACTTTTGGTTCAGTTCTTAGGTCAATTGGAATTTACGCCTCACTTGGAACTAGCAAGTGGGGCATTAGAGGAAGCCTTAATTCTAATCTAGTGTATCCAAGTCTGTAAGGTCAACAACTACGATGATCACATTTTATGGATGGGGAATTCTTCAGGTTCCTTTTCAATTAAAAAAAAATTAAAAGAAATTAAAAAAATCCTTCTTCAAGGCCCTTTGTAGCTCCCAAATGTCCCTCCTTTTCCTACTTACATCTTCATTGGGTTTGCTACAGTTCCTACCAAAGCCAGAATCTTTGGGGGGCTGCTAATGCACACAAAACTAAACAATGCAAACACCTTGCAAAAGAGTTATCATACTCAATGATTTTCCCCTCTTTGAACGTCGTTTGTGCAAGACAGCAAGACTATGGAGCACGTCTTTGGGAATTGAATGATGGTAGAAAAGTTGTTTAAAATATAGTGTTGCAGATGCTGCCTATTCATCCATCCAGAGTCCAACACTTTTTGCAAGGTCCCTGAACCTTATTGGTTTCTACATATATTGCTACTTATGGTGCGTACGGAATGAGAAGAACAAATGAAAACTTGATGAACTCCTTTTGTAATCACTATAAGTTGTGGGCAGAGTCATTATTTCATTTTGCCTCTTGGACAAGTAGTAGCAAGCTGTCATAAGGTTCTAACCTTGGGAATTGGTCCTTTGAATAGAATGCCATGCTTGAAGCTTTGTAATTGACTTTGAGGCTTCTCATGCCCTTGTCTTCTTACGTCTTGTTTTTATCCTTACTAGTACGTTATCTTGTTTTTGCTAAAACAATTTTCATTAAATTAACAGTTATTATTATTCAGAAGTATTGACCCTAACCCATCAATTTGTTGCAAATGAAGCAACAGCATTGATCATCCTTAACTCTGTCCATGTATCCACTCAAATCTACTTTCTTTTGCTAATAATAATAATCATTAACTTAAGCTTTACACTTTCTTCCCCAATGTTTTGCTCTAAACCCAAATTCAACTTGACATTTTTGGGCTCTTATTTCTGTTCCTAATCAACCTGTCTACCTGACTAGAATCCAAACTTGACCAAGTGATTTTTGTGCAAGACGACAGATTGAGTCGGGTTTATGCTCACCCATAACTACTTATTTAATTATTTACATTTCTTCCATTATTTAAGTTTGTTAACAATTTAACAAATAATAACTTAGAAATTATTGAAAAACTCTAATAATTGCACATTTCGCAACTTGCTGTAACTATAAAATGGCGAGAAGAGGTAAAGACCTGATAGTTTTACAATGTATTTCTTAAATCTTATTTCTTTATGCTTTTAATAGTTTAAATTTGAGGAGTTGAAATGTGGAAACATATGCTATGGCCACATTTATTTCTTAATAATTTTTATAATATTTCCCCACCTGATGATCAGAACATATTCCAAATCCCATAGAGTGTGAGGAGTAGAAGATTTCAACAATACTGGAAGATAATCGTTTTTTGCAGTTTGGTACAGCTTATGGGAGGAGAAGAACACAAGATTATTTCTAGATAGGTTTAGGTCAGAAAGTCCTGTATGGGAGAGATCCAATATCTTGTTTGCAACTTGGATCTCAAGTTCAAAATTAAGGAAAGGGTATCATTTTAGGGAATGGTAATGTAAGGTTAATGAAATTATGCATATGATATAACCTCCTTGGTTCTTGTATTGATGTTGTGATATCTCATTAGGCATCGAATCATTATATAATTAATACAATAGTTTTTGTTTATAAAAAAATTAATTTTTATAATATTTAAACCAATTGATGTATTTGGAGAAAACACTACAAACTAATTTATTCTTTTGTTAGTTTGGATACATACTTCTAAAGTTATTATTGGTGATTGGTATAAGTAATCTTTCAAGTTATATATATATATTCAATTGTCAGCCCACAAGCGCTATGGTCGACACGAGTGCCAACTACAAGTTCATCTTTGGAGAGGAGGACAAGTGATTAGGCTTCCTCATCATTTGTCAAGTCTTGTGTGCCCACTGTACCACATGGTTGGTGCACTAGGCTGATCAAGACTCAAAATTTCAAATATAGCTCTTTTACTCGGCCCAATCTACCAACTATGAGTTTGGCTCTACGTGTGCGCGCGCGCATGTGTGTGTGTGTGTGCGCGTGTGTATTCTAAATGAAGCTTAGGCCTCATATTTCCTGAAGGCTTACACCTTGCCTCATAAAAGCAAACCAGTAGTCACATCTTTTGCTTTTTAAACCTTCAATCCCATTTCAGAGCCTTAAGGTTGCATTGGAGAAAGTAACACACAGGTGTTGCCTTCAATGGGAACAATGTGAAGAGGTGGAATGAAAGAAATGTTAAAAGTTACAAGTGCCTTAATGTAATTTTTTTTTTTTCCCATCTTACTGTTACTCCTTGGTTTTCATCTATTTTGCACGAAACTGAACTTCAGTCCTTACAAAAATTGCCTTTAGGAAGATCACCTAAATTCTCAAAAAAATTAAAGATAAAATCAGCCCTTACAAGTAGTCATTTAAATACTAAAATTCCAAATTTCCAATATATTTCAGAAACACAGATTATTTCAATTTTTGCCTAATCTAGTTTATTACTTTCGTTTAAATTTAATTTGTTGGCTAAAAATCTGAGGACTTCCAAAAAGCTCCAATTTTCTTCACTCATGTTCACTAGCTAGTGGAATACGAATAGATTTGGGAAAGTCCAATAAAAATTAAAAGAATCTCCACTCTGTTCCAGTGGTTCAATTGGAAGAGCAATGTTGATACCTTTTCTTCCTGATTTTCTCAGGAAGGTAACCTAGCAAAATAATAAAAAATTGGGTAGCTATTCATAGATTACTAAAAACAAGAAGGAAGGATGATTAAAGGCAAACAGAGGCCCTCAAATCTTATCCAAAAGCATCACAATACATCCCTTGAGTGATCTATAAACACAAACAATAACATAAACTAAAATATCAGCTAGGGCAGAACAAAATTTAAATAAAAGTAGTCAAATATATTTAAAATCCGAACACACACACACAGATATAAACACGAAAAAAATAACAAAAATAAAAAAAAAACCCAGTTTTGACCAGGCAATCAATCTCTTCAAGGCAAAGGAATGTGTAGTCATCACCTAGGCAGTATAACTCAAATGAATTATAAAATACATGCATGCAATATATAAATTAAAAAATATATATATATAAATATATATAGACACACACGAAGCAAGTAATAAACTAAGGTTCTGAATGTTTAACTAACCTTTAGATGTCTTAAAGCAAGTTCAAAAAATTTAGCAAGAGTACTTTGAGCTTTCAAACTTGAGAAATTAAAAAAGATTGAGACAAGTTAAAAGATCTCTCATCGTCCACAACGTTGAGTTATGAGTTTATTTTCTTTCATTGCAAATTGCAAAAGAAAATGTGCACTTCCAAATGTATTCTAGGTGTTCCCATGCATTTGAAAGGAAAGAATAGAATAAAGACAAAACCAAAGTTTTAAAATTCTTTTTTTTTCTTTTTCTTTTTTTTAACTTAACACATTTCCAGATGTTTCACAAACCATCACCAACCATTAGGTCTCGAAAATTGTCTACTCGTTCCCAATCGCTAACACTGTAACTTGAAGTGAAAACTCCTAAGTGATGACGCGATAATAAATAGTGGACAGGTGGAGACTACTGGACTAAATAGGTGATGATGCACAATGCTTTAACATGCTAGTAAATAGTAATCTATTTCATTTTTGGTATTTCCATGATAGAATGAAAAAGGGTGCAATTAATGTCTAATAACTGATGATTAAAAAGAAAAATTTTATGCACTTGTAAGAGATTCACTGACCTGTACTCTAGGACTCTGGAAATCATCCATAGCAGAGGCAAGGGCTGGCAACACCTGTTGATGATACTGAACTTGCAAGTCGGGGCCTAAATCCGTAGATAACTGGCCAATTGCATTAATGGCCGCCCACCTTACGCGTGGATGGGGATCTTGAAATGAATTCAAAACCATATTCACTACTTGCTCAAGATTTTTTGTCATTACCTGAATCAAAAGAAATAACAAAGAACACAACCAAAAAGAAGTTTGAACTAGCCATTCAAACAGAATATGCAGAAATGAAACACTAGCGTGTTAAAGAATGTCAGAATTAAAAAGCATAAGCTCAAATAAAGAGGTGTTTTTCCAAACGTACAACATCTAAAGGGAAGGATGTGCGTGTGGGTGTGTTGAGCGAGTGAGAGAGAGTGAGTGAGTGAGTGAGTGAGTGAGTGAGTGAGTGAATGAGAGAGAGAGAGAGAGTCTTGAGAGAGAGACCTTGGAACATCCTTCCGCAATTTGAGCAAGAGCAATGAGTGCAGCGTGGTGCTTCTGCCACTCTGGAGCAGCCAAGAATGCCGGAAAAATCTCTGAAGCAACAGGAACAATCGTATTCCCTCCCAACGAAATTGAGAGCCGATCCAAACACTCCTGTGCAACACCATAATTACTCGTCTCACCAGCATCCTCATCCTCGCTATCCGCATTATGCCAAGCAGGATCATCCTCAATATCCAACAACAATTTCATCAAAATCCCAAACAGTCTGCTTATAAATTGAGGCAATTTCCTCATCATCCCGGGTGCTCTCTCCCGCGCCTCCGCCAATGTTATCACAAATTCAATCGCCAAATGTCGAGTCCCCTCTTCCAACGACTCCGCTTCTGCAATCTGCAACATAGCCCCAACAACATCCACCAATTGCCTCCTCAAGAACCTCGGCTCTGTCCCGGCCAACTCAATTAACAACTCAAGCGCTTCCTGCGCAATCGCTTCTTGCCCTGAATTCAACGCTTCTGTCAAAGTCCGCATCATCGCCGGCAACAAATCCTGAAACCGCTCACGATCAGCCGCACTTGACAAACACTGTATAAAATTAATGGCAGCACCAAGCGCGGAGATTCGAACATCCGCACTAGGCGAGGCGGTCAAGCACCGGAAGAACACAGAATGCAGAACATTCAAATGAGGAACGAGAGTTTCACCGATGTACTGCGACAATTGCGCGAAAATCAGAAGTGCCGCCTCTTGCAATCTGGCAGAATCGGAATTGATGCAGTGGAACATAAAGGGGAGAAGCTCCGGCCATCCTCCATCCTCCGTAATCCCAGAGGCAAGCTCTGATATTGTATCGCAGAGCTTCTTCCAAATCGTCTTCGCTTCCTCGCGTTGCAAGCAACCGAGAAGTGTCGTTTTGAGATCGGATTGTGTGGAGGGAGAGAGGCGAGGCCAGATGTAGGTGTCGTCGCGAGTGAGCTGCTTGCGAAGGAGAATCGCGGCCATTGCTCGAGCTTCGACGTGAGGTGAGGATTGAAGGAGGTGTGCGAGTTTGAGACAAAGAGCGTCTGGGTGGTTCTGCTTGCAGAGATTGAATAGCGACTCTGCCTGTAATCTCTGCTCGTTCGCGGTCGTCGTCAGATGGGAAATTAGGGTTTGGAATGGAGTTGGATCAGGACCGAGGATCGCCGCGAGTTGGGCTTGCTGCAACTGTGTCGAGTCAGAAGCCATCGCCGGCGATAGACAGAGAACAAAACCTAAGAAGAAGATGAAGAAGAAGAAGAAGAAGAGTGGAAAGAGGAAGGAGCGCTTCGTGTTCTATTTGCTACTTACGGATGGTAGATTAGGAATGGGTCCTTTGTGGTCATGGTCAAGTCAAGTCAAGAATCTCGTGCATTTGGGCGTTGGTGCGGACGGAGGTATGACGGAATCAGAAAAGGCTGACGGCTTTGACTTGGGATACGTAGTATAAGATGAAGTATAAAGTAGACAGTCACCTTTTTTTTTTGAATTTAATAATTTCGGCCTTAGTATTTAGTAATGTTTCGGAGGGAATGGGAAAAAAGCCACGCGAGTTTCAAAATCCACTTGCACGAATGAAATTAAAAAAAGATGTCTTCGTCATGAAAAGAGTGTCTCATCATTTTTACGGCCAAGTAAAGATGAGGATGATTATCGATGGATTCGGTGCTTGTTAGAAAGAGGAATCTCTATCAGATGCCACGAGGAACAATATAATTTAATGAGGTTTGTCATGAGATGGAAGCATTTTACGTGGACCTAACGATTTATGTGATTGTAGGTTGCTGATTGCGCCACGTGGTACGAGGTAGAACATAATGTGAGGCGGCGTTGCACGGTAGAAGGCGCTTGGTGTGTCGCACGTGACAGTGGTTCCACTTGGAAAAGTGCCAATCATTTGATTTTCCACCAAATTGATTCTTAAGCTGCTGTCTAGCGATTCCCTTGCATTGTCATGATTTAGTGGGGTCGGATCTTGGCTGTATTATCCTTCAATTTCTAAAGCCAACTTCTGTTTTCTTTTTGCCTTTTATTTTATTTTCTTTTATTTCATTTTTTGGGTTATTTGTAACCTATTTTTTTTTCTTCATAAAACTCTATAAAAATGTTTTCCGTTTACTATATAAGTAAAAGAATGAAAAAGTATATTCACTTAATTTTTAATATTTCTGTCCAACATAAGAACCGGATTTTCTTTGGTGGTTATTAATTTCCTAATATACTAACATATATACAT
>JAJIYU010005188.1:0-22877 GCA_030144865.1 Tinospora cordifolia
CGGAAAATTAGAAAAAAAAAAAAACCCCAACCCCCCCCCTCGTGTTTAGGAAAAGGCTCTTTTTAACCCCCCCCCCATGCCCCAACCCCCCCCCCCCCCCCCCCCCCCCCGCTCTTGAAACTCTGTATGAAGCCCCCTAATGTTCTTATCTCCTCATCCCAAAGCAAGAGTTGACACATTCCTCTTGACTTTCTCTAGCCTTCTTCTTCGCAATCCCTTCCCACTTTCTCTTGTTCTTGAGTGTTTCAAAGTGGGAAGTTAGTGACTTTGAGTGTTCTTTGAGTGCTAGATGTTGGGAAGGAAGGGGGACCTCTGCCAAAATTTCAAACAGATGAGTAAGCAAGCCTAGATAGATTGTCCTAAGAGATGAGTAACCATAACCAATATAGATTGGTTAGATTAGTACAAAACGCAGATAGATTGTCTAAGAGACGAGTAACCATAACCCTACCTTTGGGGGAGACTAATAAAATCAACGGAGATATGCCGAGATTATTAATAAGCCCAACCTTAGCCATGTTGAATTACTTAAGGCAGAAGAATGAATTCAAAGAACTCTCTGAGGAAGAACTTGTTGAACTAAAGAGAATACAAGACCTCATAGTGGTTAGTGAATACGAGGATGTATTTCTAGACGATTTGCGCAATCTATCGCCAGTTAGAGAGTTAGAGTTCAAGATTGAACTTCACCTTGGAACCAACCCTATAGCTATACCTCCTTATAGAATGGCTCCAGTACAATTGATCGAGTTAAAATCTCAACTAGATGAAGTCAGGGAGAAGGATTCATTAGGTCGAGTGAATCACCTTGATGAGCTCTTTTTATTTTTTTTTGTAAAGAAGAAAGATTGTTCTATGAGACTTTGTGTAGATTATTAGAAGCTAAACCAAGCAAGAGCGAAGAATAAGTACCCCTTACCAAGTAATGATGACCTATTTGATCAATTGAGAGGAGCCACTCATTTCTTGAAGATTCATCTCGGGTGGGGTTATCATTAGTTGAGAATTAAGGATTTCGATATATACAAGACAACCTTCAGAATGAGATATAGACACTTTGAGTTCACTATGGTACCCTTTGATTTGATCAATGCCTTAGTACCATTCATGGATTTGATGAATTGAGTGTTTAGACAATACCTTGGCCAGTTTGGGGAGGTATTTGTGGATGACATTCTGATTTACTCTAAGTCTAAAATTGAACACTTAGAACACTTGCAAATAGTGTTGGGGACCCTCAAAAGGCACCAATTATATGCCAAGTTCAGCATGTATGAATTATGGATGAAGACGATCAAGTTCCTTAATCATGTAATATTGGTAGAAGGCTCTGTATATCCGAAGAAGGTGAAAGCTATCATGGACTAAAAATGATCTAAGACAGTTATAGAGATATGGAGCTTCTTAGGCTTGTCTGGATACTACAGAAGGTTCATCTAAGACTTCTTCAAGCTAGCAGAACTTATGACCAAGCTAACTAGGAAGGGAGTTAACTTCAATTAGGATGAGAAGTGCAAACAATCATTCCAAGAACTGAAGAAGAGATTGACTACAACCCTTATCCTAGTCACTCCAACCCATGGCGTTACCTTTACCCTTTATACTTATACTTCACTGAGTGGAATGGGAGTAGTATTGACGTAAGGAAGACAAGTATTCACTTATGCCTTACGAAAACTGAAGGTCTACGAGAAGAATTACCTACTCATGAACTAGAATTAGCAGCCATTGTATTTGCCCTGAAGAATTGGAGGCACTACTTTTGCGATCAGAAATTCAATCTATTTTCAGATCACAAGAGCTCGAAGTACATCTACACCAAGAAGGAGTTGAACTTTAGGTAATGGAGATGGATGGAATTCTTGAAAGATTATGATTTCTAGCTACACTACCATTCGGGGATGGACAATATAGTGGATGATGCCTTAAGTAGAAAGTTCAACAAATAGAAGGAAGAAAAGGGCTAGATGTACCAGTTGATTGAAGACTTTAGGTTGGGTGTAACCTTGAATGACAACGAGCCTATTTTTACATCATGTCTTGTCAATTGAATCTTCTATATCAGATCAGGGATGAACAAAAACAAGAAAAGTGGCCACAAGTCTAATAGAAGAAGTTGAATGGGGTAAGCATTCTGACTTTAGGCTAGATGTTGAGAATACCTTAAGACTTGGGGAAAGAATATGTGTACCTCAGAATAGACAGAGTAAGTAAACCATACTGAATGAGGCTTATCAGACGATGTGTGTAATGTATCCAGGTAGAGATAAGATGTACCAGAACCTCACAAAGACTTACTAGTAGAGAGGAATGAAGAAAGATGTGGCTAAGCATGTTGCTAAGTGCTTAACTTGTCAACAAGTAAAAGTAAAACACCGAAAATCTTCTAGAATGTTACAACCACTCCCTATCCCTGAATGGAAGTAAGATAACATTGCCATGGACTTTGTCAATGGGTTGCCTAGGAATTAGAAAGGAGAAGATATTGCTTGGGTGATTATGGATTGTCTAACTAAAGTAGCTCATGTCTTACGAATTAGATCCACAGACCAAGTCAATAAGCTGCAAGAAGTCTATGTAAAGGAAATAGTAAGGTTGCATAATGTGCCCAAAACGATAATATCTAACCGAGACTCTCATTTCACTTCTTAGTTCTGCCAAAGTCTACAAAAGGAGTTGGGCACTAAACTCACTATGATCACTGCCTTTCACCCCCAAACAGATGGGTAATCTGATAAAATTATCCGGACCTTAGAGGATATGTTAAGGTCTTCTGTCCTAGACTTTAAAGGGAGTTGGAGTAAGTACTTATACTTAGTGAAGTTTGCCTATAACAATAGTTATCAGGCAAGTATAAGATGGCTCCATATGAGGCTCTTTATGGAAGGCCTTACAGATCACCAACCTATTAGGCTGAACTTGAAGATCATGTACTCGTTGGGCCAGACTTGGTGGAAGAAATAAACAACTAAGTCAAATTGATACATAAGAGGTTGGCTACAGCTCAAAGTCATCAGAAAAGCTATGCTGCCAAGAGAAGAAGACCCCTAGAGTTCCAATTTGGTGATAAAGTATTTCTAAGAATCAATCCTCAGAAGGGTATCAAAATGTTTCAATTCAAGGAGAAGTTATCATTGAGATTTTTTGGACCATTTGAAATACTTAGAGGAATCGGAGAATGTTCTTATGAGTTGGATCTACCAAATCAGATGACTTCAGCTCATAATGTGTTCCACGTGTCGATGCTGAGAAAGTATGACTTGGATCTCTCGCACATAATCTACTAGGAGGAAGTAAATATCCAAGATGATGCCACGTATGAAGAAACGACAATTAGAATTCTTGATCACAAGGTACAAATATTAAGAATTAAGGACATTCTCGTGGTTAAGGTGCTATGGAAGCATCATGGGATGGAAGAAGCTACTTGAGAGCTGGAGATGAAATGAAGACCAAGTACCCACATCTGTTCACTTGGAACCCCTGAATATGTGCGAATTTTAAGGACAAGATCTTTACTAAGGAGGGTAGGTTGTAATGCCCTGAAGATTTGTATTAAATGAAATGAAATGATAAATAAAGACCAATTCATTTCTATAATCCATTAGCAGGTCCAAATGAGCCTAAAAACCACTCAAGGGAGTGAAATTTAAGAAAAAAGAACGAAATGAAATGACATAAAATGAAGTGAACACCTTAAATGGTCTAGGCATCCAAAATTCATTCTATTTGCACAATTAAGGTTCATTTACTTAGTATGCTTCAAGGGAATCTAAATTAGGAAAAAAAATTAAAAAAAACCTAGCCAATTAAAATTTATGAATTTTAATTAAATTCATGTGAACCCAAAAGTGTACGCTAAGGGCCTAAAATCCTTGCCAAATGGGAAATATGAATTTTTATTAAATACATGTGAACCCAAAAATTTATGGGCAACCCTAAGAATATGCAAATCACATGGGTGGTAATGTTAGCATGACATGATCATGTGTGCCACCATATGTGATCATATACACCATACTCCACACACCAAAAATGTCCATAAAACAAGAAACCTTAAGGATGATTATGTGTGCCACCATGAGTGATAATGTACACTATGTTGCCCATGCACACTAGATCATTCCCTTAAGCAAGTAACCCTAGCCGCCACCCTTGCAATATCTTGTCTCAATGAGGAAACATGCCAAAATCAAGTAGATTCCATGAAGTAAGGGGTCGGCCAAAGAGAAAAACTAAGAATGGAAAGCTTCCATGCTCTCATTTTGGCGCCAAAATTGGACTCCTATGTAAAGTGTCTAAGCTTCCTCCATTGAGTCTCATGATCTTGTGTCCACCAACTTTGATAACGTATTCACTATCCTATTCGTACTCAACGTCCAAAGAAAGGAGAATGGAAAAGTTTCCTAAATTAAAAGATACCCTAATCTTGGCACACGTGAGTAGAATGACCATCATATCCCCAATATGAAACCCTAGCCATCCGTTGCACTCACATGCATTCAAGAATAGAAGAGCTTCAACCTAGACGCTGTCTAATATGTTGGACGTCCAAAGGAAAGGTTGCAAATTTTGAACATTCCCATGACGCCCAAATTAGTAGCACACGTAAAGAAAAATGAAATGTTTCCTATGTGACTAAGTGTGATGCCCAAGTAAAGAAATAACTAGGAAAGTTTCCTAGCTTCCAAAATCTGAACTGATATGACATCCAAGAAGGATCTTGCAAGTATTCCAAACCTGATTAGTGATCATACATACTTAGGAAGTCAAATAGGGATCATATCTTGTGAATAAGAAACCCTAATATCCAAATTTGCCAAACCGTGGTCACCTTGGAATATTCGAAAGATGCACATGCCAAACCATCCCCTCATGCGTATGGAAATATATTCCTTGAAAGCTACCCAAGTTGCCTAAACTGTGCCCCCCTTGTTCTTAAAACTCTAAATAAACCCCCCTAGTGTTCTTATTCCCCTCATCCCAAAGTAAGAGTTGACACTTCCCTCTTGATTTTCTCTAGCCTTCTTCTTGGCAACGCCTTCCCTCTTTCTCTTATTCTTGAGTGTTTCAAAGTGGGAAGTTAGTGACTTTGAAGGTTTTTGAGTGTTCTTTATCTGCTTGATGTTGGAAGGAAGGGGAACCTCTGCCAAAATTCCCTAAGAGTTGCAAATTAAGGTTGATGAGATTTTTTGAACTTCTATTGTACTAGTTTAGATTTATAGCATACTCATGCTTGTTTTAATATCAATTTATCATGCATATTCTAATTTCAGTCCATCATTCATGACTTAATTTTCAAATTCATGCATATACCATGTTCAAGCATCCATAAAACCATACCATGAAAGATTATGTATGTTTAGGCCTAGTTTGGTATATTATGCATATTTATGATGTTTTTATGCTTAAATATTACATGTAAGCGTGCGGAATTCTATTTCTTTTATTTATGATCCATGTGTATGAGATTAAAAAAAAATTTAAGCTAAATCATAGTAGTCTAAAGGGATGCTATGAATGTTCTTTACATATATTGTGGGTATATGGTTTGCCATACTATGTGTATGGGGCGTAGCACAGAATACTAGGGATGTGGGTAAGAGTCCCTAATTTCAATGGAACATGACAAGATGAATTGTCCTTCCACTCAAAGAGGAGGTATTTTGATTAGAACATCAAGGGCCTTAAAACCCTTTCAATCAAATTTACAACTATAAACAAAATATTGTTTGAAACACCTAATGTATGCAAGTTCTTGAATTTGAATGTGCTATTAGTTTGAATTAGTAAATTGACTATTTTATGAATAATCCACTGGGCTATGTACTCACCCTTCTTCTCTTCTTTTTAGAAATTTAAGCACATGATGATGTATGCTAAAGACTTAGGATGCCTGTTTAGAAAGTTTCTACGTTTATTTTGATGTAAGGACTTATAGTCCAAATTTAGAATCTTTAAAATGTAAGACTTCCACCAAAATAAATTTCTTTTTTAAGTTATGTACTCTTCACTAATTTTATTAAATCAATAAGGATTCAAAATTTTTCTTATTATCTCTTGTATTATTACCTTGTTGAATTTCATCAATAAATGTTGAGTTAAGTACTCTCGTTTAAGGTATAGAATAAAGAAGTAGAAAGTCAAGTTGTGTAAAGTAACACCAGCCTGACCCACCTTGTGGTTAAGTCCAATTGAAAGTCTCAAGGGCTGGCAGTGAACCCAAGATATGATCCTCCTTTGATTCCCTATTTATGTGTGAGTAGAAAAAGGATTTAGAACACTTGCAAACTCAGTTTGGGACGTCCATATAAGATCAGATTTTGTGTTCATAGTAAGTTTCCTAGTTGATATCGTTACTTGGGTGTCACACATACATGGGAGTATGTACACTAGGGTCTAAGGTTTGCTTTGCTAGCAAGGTTTGTGTACACAATCAACAAGTGTATCTTCCTTGAATGTCCAACTATTAAAGACCCTTTAAACTTTAGAAAATTCGAATTAGGTTTGCATGAGCACAAGGGTCGGCTAGGGTTTTACATTGAGGATATGATGGTCATTCCTCTCATGTGCGCCAAGATTAGGGCATCTTTAGGTTTAGAAAACTTTCCCTTTCCCTTTCTTGCTTTGTTTGGTTGTCTAGGGGGTGCACAATATCAAACTTTGGTGGACACATGATCAAATTTGGGAACTTCTAATTGTGGCTTATTTCTTTTGGAGCACACATTACACTTTAGAAACTTCTAATCTTAGAATTAATTGGGACGACATGTATGTGCTAGGATTATGGCATCATCACTCATGTAACTTACACAGCTTATGGGTGGTCCACATGAATTTAATAAAAATCCATATCTCATGTTATGGCTAGGATTTTAGGCTCGTAGCACACATTTTTTAGGTTCACATGAAATCAATAAAAATTCATAACTTCTATTTGGCTAAGTTTCTCTCCATTTTCTTTCCACTGAGGCATATTAGGCAAATGAACCCTTGATTGGGCATATGAAACAAATTTTGGAGGCCAAGATCAGTTGGATGATTTGTCTCATTTCATTTCATTTCTACTTCTCAATTTTCATTCCCTTGAGAGGTTTTTGAGCAATTAAACTGGCTAATTGACCGGTGAAATGAATTGGTCTAATTTATCCTTACAATTCAATCATTTCCTTTTATTTAGTACAAATTTTTTAGGGTATGACACCCACACTTGACTTTGTAGTTCTTTTATCTCAAGTTTCATTGAATACTTAGAGTACTTAACTCAGTTACATAAACGTAATTTCAACAAAGCAATTAGAGATAAAATAAATCTTTAACATTCTTTATTTATTGAATAAAGGAAAGAGTACATAATTCAAATAAAACTATAACACCAAAAAATCAAATTCAAATGCAACGGAATATCAAAATTGGGCAACATGTTCTTCAAAGGTTCAATTCCCTAAAAAGGTGAAATTAGAAAGGGCTAGCATATAGTCCAGTGGATCATTCAAAAATAATCAAATTATTGTTTCAAATCAATAAAAGATTCAATTTCAAACACTTACAAGCATTAGGCATTTAAAAAAAATTTCTTGTTAACAGTTGTAACTTAGATTGAAAGGGTTCCAAACCTTGCTATTCTTATCAAAATACCTCCATTGAGTGAAAATAATTTTTTGTTATGCCAAATTTTATTGGACTTAGGGTCTCACCCATATTCCGAGTATTTTGAAACTCCACCCATGTGGACTAATCACATGTAAAGAAAACCCATAGTAATTCCCATGGATCACTGTGATATTATTCATTTAATCTCATATTCATAAATCATAAAATAAACTTAATAAATTCAGCATAATCATCATGTAAATGTCAAGTGCATGAAATGTCACATAGCATGATTCAATGAATGAATTAACATGGCACGGATGCTAAACTAAAAATTAAAACATGCTTATCAAACTGAAATTGAAATATGCATGATCAACTAAATTTAAATCATGCATGAACATCTCATTAATCTAAAACAATAAAGTGAAAGTTTTAGAAATCACTTCCGCCTCAATTGATCCGACAACACTTCAACACGTTTCTTCTCATGTGTGAACACAAACTTTGAGCTTGATTGAGTTTCCATCTCATGTGTGAATACAATCTTGTCTTAAGCAACTTTTGCATTTTATTTCCTTGGGTGTCAAATACTTGTGTGCACATGGGAACTTCTATTTTTTGAACCTTATAATATTGGAAACTTCCATTCTTGGTTTTCTTATGTGCTCATGGGCAACCTTCTAATATTGAAAACTTTTTATTTTGTTTTCTTTGTCCACACATGTGAGCAACATGGTTTTGGGACTTTCTAATTTTTGATCTTTCCTTTTTCTCTTGGATGTGATATCATGTAAATGTTTCTATTTTCCTTTCCTTCTTTATTCTGGTGGGCCGCACCATTATGTGCGTAAATGTTTCTATTCTGTATTTTTTCTCACATGAGACCATGCTTTTGAGCAACTTTTTAATTCCCTTCTTATGACCTGTTCGTTGAGAAATGAACTTCTAATGAATTAATTTCATTTATCATTTAGGCTTCAATAATTTTGCACCTTAATTTTCATAAATTTATCTTTGTTTCATTTCATTCCTCATTTCACTTAGACTTTTTGGGCAAATGGACTTCTACTGAATTAATTGAGCATATAATTGAAGGGAATCATTTCATTTCATTTCATACAAATTTTTCAAGGTATTTAATTTAGGCCTCAATAATGTTGCACCTCAATTTTGATAAATTTATCTTTGTTTCATTTCATTCCTTATTTCACTAAGACTTTTTGAACAAATGGGCTTCTATTGAATTAATTTAATATATAATTGAAGGGAATCATTTCATTTCATTTCGTACAAATTTTTTAGGGTATTACAACCTACTGTCCTTAAAAAGAATTTCTTCCTCGAAATTTGCACACATTCATTTGAATGTCATTTCCTCAGGTCTTCCTACTAAAAGGGTGTGGATACTTTGCCTTCATTTCACTTTTTAGCTCCCATGTGGCTTCCTCAACTCCATGATGCTACCAGAGGACTTTGACTGAGGGACTATCTTTCGTTCTCAGGTTTTGTTCCTTATGATCAAGGATCCTCACTGCCCCTTCTTCACAAGTGGCATCATCTTGGATATTCACCTCCTCCTAGTGGATTATGTGTGAGGGATCAAGTTCATACTTTCTCAGCATTAATATGTGGAACAAGTTGTGCATTGAGGTCATTTGGTTCGATAAGTCTAACTTACAAGTGCATTCTTCAATTCTTCTAAGTATCTCAAATGGGCCAATAAATCTGAGCAATAGTGTAACAACTTGGGCCCACTATGTATCGATATTGTCCCCACCTTAGCCACCACTGACTGGGTGTAGGGTTTTGTTCTTGCCAAGACTTGAATCTGAGGCTTCCAAAAGCGATCGACATTGGAAAGGTTCACAATTGCTCATTTAACCTAGATATCGCTCTAGTGTCAGACAGATGTGGGGTATTATAATCCATCCCCCTTGGAGCAGTCCTGTCCTCAAGACTCACACCTCTGTCACACCTTGAGTGGCTTTGATACCATTTGTAACAACTAAGGCCCACTACATACCAATATTGTCCCTACTTTAGCCACCATTGACTAGGTATAAGATTTTGTTCTTGGCAAGACTCAAACCTGAGTATCCTAAAAGCGTTTGACACTAGAAAGGCCTACAATTGCTCATTTAGCCTAGGCATCACTCTAGTATCAGACCGATGTGGGATATAATAATAGTTTCCCATTATATTAGACCTGCTTAATCCCTTTATGAGGACTTATCCTCAAGAATACTTTGTCTCCTATTTGAAACTCTAGGGGTCTCCTCCTCTTGTCTTCATAACTTTTTTGCCAACTCTGTGTTGTAGCCAATTTCTTCTATATTAGTTTGACTTGTTTATTCATCTCTTCCACCAAATCCAGCCCAGTAAGTTCATAATCTTTAAGTTCAGCCCAATAGCTTGGTGATGTGCAGGGCCTCCCATAAAGAAATTTATATGGAGTCATCTTTATACTAGCCTGATAACTATTATTATAGGCAAATTTTGCAAAGTGTAGGTACTTATTCCAGTTTCCCTTAAAGTATAGAACGGAAGACCTCAACATGTTTTCTAACTTGCATATACCTCTCTCAGATTATCAGTCGGTTTAAGGATGAAAAACACTACTCATGGTGAGTTTGGTGCCCATCTTATTCTGTAGACTTTGCCAAAATTGTGAAGTGAATTAAGAGTTTTGGTCAAATAATATTGTCTCAGGCACACCATGAAGTTTTATTATCTCTCTCACATATAGTTCTCCCAACTTACTGACTTGGTTTATGGGTTTAATTGGCAGAAAATGAGCCACTTTAGTAAAACAATCCACAATTACCCATGCAGTATCTTCTCTTTTCTGGTTCTTAGGTAACCCACTAACAAAGTCCATGATAATGTTATTCTACTTCTATTTAGGGATAGGGAGTAATTGTAAAATTTCAAAGGGCTTCCGGCGTTTTGCCTTCACTTTTGACATTTTAAGCATTTAAAGACATGTTTAGCTGCATCTCTCTTCATTCTTCTCCATCAGTATGTTTTATGGAGGTTTTGATACATGTTGTCTCTGTCAGGATGTATTGTGTACTTGGTCTGATGGGCTTCATCGAGTATGGTTTGCTTACTCTGTCCATTCTGAGGCACCCAAACCCTATCTGCAAGTCTTAGAGTATTCTCAGCATCAAGCCTGAAGTTAGTATGCTTACCCTGTTCAACTTCTTCTATAGGCTTATGAGCTACTTATCTTTTCTTTGTTCATCCTTGGTCTGATGTAAAAAGATTTGGTTGACTAGACATGCTATAAAGATACGCTCGTTTGTTATCCAAGGTCACACCCAGCCTAAAGTCTTCCATCAATTGGTACATCTTGCCCTTTTCCTCCTCTTGTTTGTTGAACTTCCTACTCAAGACATTAGCCATTACATTGACCTTCCTCGAACGGTAGTGTAGTTGGAAGTCATAATCCTTAAGGAATTCTATCCATCTTTGTTGCCTGAGGTTCAACTCTTTCTAGTGTAGATGTACTTCAAACTTTTGTGATCTGAAAACAGCTCAAACTTCTCACCATAAAGATAGTGTCTCTAGATGTTTGGGGCAAATACTATATTTGTTAACTCCAAGTCATGTGTTTGGTAGTTCTACTCTTAGATCTTTAGTTGTCGCAAGGCATAAGCAACAACCTTTCCTTCCTGCATTATGATTGCACCCAACCCATTTTGCAAAACATCTATGTACAGAATATATGTGATACCATGAGTCAGAGTGACTAGGATGGGGGTTATAGTCAATCCTCTTCAGTTCTTGGAATGTTTGTTCACATTTCTCATTCTATGTGAACTTAACTCCTTTTTTGGTCAACTTGGTCATCGGATCTACCAACTTAATGAAATCATGGATGAATCTTTGGTAGTATACAACTAGGCGTAAGAAACTCTTGATCTTTGTATCTTTGGTTGTCTCCACTCCATGACAACTTCCACCTTCTCCAGATCTACAGAGATGCCTTTTGTTGATAATACGTGGCCAAGGAATTTAACTATCTTCATCCAGAATTCACACTTGCTGAATTTGACATACAATTGGTGTCTCCTAAGGGTCTCCAACACCAGTCTAAAGTTTTCTAATTGTTCAACTTCTGGCTAGAAAAAATAAAGATGTCATCCATGAATACCACACAAACTAGTCAAAGTACTATCTAAACACTATGTTCAACAAATCTATGAATGTCACTGGGGCATTGGTCAAACCAAATGGCATCATGTGAACTCAAAGTGTCCATATCATGTTCTGAAGGTTGTCTTGTGTATATCAGACTCCCTGATTCTCAATTGGTGATATCCCGACCTAAGATTAATCTTTGAGAAATGTGTGGCTCCTCTCAATTGATTGAATAGGTCATCAATCCTTGGTAGGGGATACTTGTCCTTTACAGTTGCCTGGTTCAGTTTTCAATAGTCAACACATAGCCTCATAAACCTATTTTTCTTCTTTATGAATAACACTGGAGCTCCCCATGGTGATTCGCTTGGCCTAATGAAGCCTTTTTCTTGGAGCTCGTGTAGTTGAGTTTTTAACTTGATCAACTACATTGGTATCATCCTATAAGGAGGTATGGCTATAGGGTTGGTTTTGGGGTAAAGTTAAATCTTGATCTCAACTTCCCTAGTGGGTGGTAAACCTAGTAGATCATTTGGGAATACATCTTCGTACTCACTAGCTACCACTAAGTCCTAGATTCCCCTTTGCTCTATAGGGTCTTCTTCATAGAGTTTCTTGAACTAATATTTCTACCTTACGCAATTCATCATGGTGATTGTTGAACTTCCTCATAAGGTTATGGTTACTCATCTCTTAGGACAATCTATTTGTAATGATACTGATCTAACAAGTCCATCCCTAAGATTACATCATAGCCATAAAATGGTAAAGTACATAGGTCAACAGAGATTAATTTATCCCCAAACCTTAGGTCACAACTACACATTCTTTTAGAGGTAACGATGGTCCCTATTGGTGTGGACACATTCAAAGTCATGGGTAGTGTTTTCATTATAAGTTGTAGCTTATCAGCTAGTTCTTCAAAGATAAAAGATTTTGAGGCACCCAAATCAAATAACAACCTTACAACAACATTGGACAATAGGAAATGCACCTTCCACAGTGGAGACTTGCTCTTCTTAAACATCTACAGCAATAAACATTCTGGCCTAATTTTGACCACGACCCTGGTTCTGCCCCTAATTGGCATTCTGTTGTTGCTGTCTGCCTTGAGGATAACCATTCTGACCTCCTTCCAGATTGTTTTGCGGCTAATGTTGCTAAGGAGCCTAAGTTGATGCAGTTGAGCAATTTCTTGCTATGTGGCCCCTTTACCTACACAGGTAGCACAATCCTTGTCTCCTCGCCTGTTCTTTTGCCTCATCTTTGGGCTGCCCATGTTTCTGAGTCTACGGTTCTTTTTTGCTATTCTTGTTCTTTCTCTAGGCCACTTGGTTGTCTTTCTCATTTCTAGGCCTTTTGTTTCTACCCCTAATCTCTATTCCAGGTTCAACTCCTGCTCTAGTGTTAGAGCCTTTTCTAAGAAATCTCTGTATGTCTTTAGGCCTAGAGTCATTATTATCTTCTGGATCTCAATCTAGAGACCCTTACATAAAGATTTGCTTTCATTCTTTCTTCCTTGATCAATTCTGGTGAGAATTTGGCCAGCTTAGTAAACTTCCCTGATCAATCAGGTCCCTCTGATTTGGTTGGATGAAATCTTCTTGTAGCTTCCGCAACATGGCTTCTAGAAAGATTTTCTCATAGAAAACATCCTTGAATCAAACTCATGGTCCTAACATTAGTGTTTGGATCCATTTTCATCATTCTCCACCAACTACTGGATGGTCTCCTGAAGTGTTGGGTGGCCAGCACTACTCTATGCGAACCCATCACCTTTAGTATATTTAGATGTTCTTCCATTTCTTGGTACCAGTGGTTAGTAGTGAGGCATCTGCAGTACCGTCAAACTAAGGAGGGTGGAGCTTTTGTAACTCCATCAGTATCTTCCTCTGCTTCTCATCCTCCAAGTCCTCCTGAGCCCTCCAACAATCTAGAACCTTGAGTACACGCACTGGCTACTACACAGGAATTGGTTCAGGTACCTGTGGTTGTGGCCCCGCCTAAGGTATCATTTGAGGTAGTGCCCTCATGATACAGTCTATGACCCACCGAGTGACTTCATTCGTCATGTTTTCCATTCACGCTTCCATATCAACAGGCATCTCCTACTCTTGCTATTTAGTTTTGTTAGACGTTGCAGCCCTGGTAGCGTATCTCTTGGATCCAACCATTATCTCCAAGTTAAAAACCATTTTCGTATCCAATAACACATCAAATTAAAGACTTAAGAAAATCATAAGTTGGGGTATGCAACCCATTTACTCTTATCCTCGGGATACAAAACATTTTTTCAAACTTGAGAAGTAGTTGTTTTGTCCATATTCATTCGACAAGTTTTGTTTGTACTATCATAACTTTAAATTCATATCTCTAGGTTCTCGACTTGTTTAGTGGTCTATCAGTTTATTCTTCTAAGTTTTATTTGAGTTGTTGTTGGGTACATGATTTGGCTTCATATTCAAGAGCATGTGACATGAATTTAAAAGAAGTATAATCATGCATTCAAACAATCAGGTAATCATATAATCATGCAAGTTCAAGCTAGCATAGCAAAATTCCAAGTTTCCATTTGTGCCTCCAAGTTCGAGCGTCCCATACCACGCTTGTCAATTGACACAGACTTCCACTTAGAGATTTTACTACACCCAAAAAATTTTGCAAATATCTCGACAACTAACATTTCCAAAGCCCCACTATACACGATCGTCCCATACCAACCATGTAATGGAGAACAAGCTCTTCCAAAGTCATCGATCATTCACTAAACATGGCCTAGCATTCTTTGAGTCTAAGATTCTTCCATCCCCCTGAACTCCTATACGTCACATGCCACATAGAAACCAGAGCTACAAAATCCTCCTGATCTTGTGTCTTGACCAAATAAGTGTTTTGTTTTCACACATTTTCAATCTCTAACTTATGTCCTAAAAGTTTTCATTTATGATCCACTATGCCACCCTTGGCTACTCCCAATTCCTTCTTAAGGTCTCTTTTCTTGACCTAGGGTTTTAATCTAGTTGAATAGTTCTTCTATTAAACTGTCCACTTCTATTTAGTCGAGATACAACCTTTGAAATCTCTTTAGAACTCGAGTAAGTTACTGCCCTAAATTTCCACCTTCTAATTTTCTTTTGTAGAAAGTAATAGTGTTCTTCAACTCAGACTACTCGTATGACTTGGTGGGACAACCTCCAGATCGGGCGGCGAGACCGAAGTCTACTTAGCAACTATGTTTTTTATAACGGGATAACCCTTCTCCCTTTCAATTTTTAGTTTTACTTAGGATAAGGCTTACTGTAATACCCTAAATTCTCTACATTCAATTAAATGAAATTTATCATTTATTTAGTGAAATTTGGGTGCAAAATGAAACTGGGCTCATTTCAAGGCTAAATTTGACAGGTTCCAAAACTCTCATTTACTGTCCCTTAGGGACCTAAAACAACTTGAAATGAATTAAGGTGACATGAACCAACTAAGGATACATTAGAACAATTAGTCGAGGTTAGGGTTTTAATTTGCCAAACACCCTTCAGGGAGTCCAAATTAGGAAAGAATTGATATTTAGGGTACTTCAAGGAATCGAAATGACCCGAAACAAAACAGAAATGAACTAACAAAATGAATGACATATCCAAAAATTAGAACAGTTGGCCAAGATTTAAATTTTCATTTGCTTAGTGACCTTAGCAGGTTTTAAATAAGGAAAGTTTTTGAGGGAAAATCACCTTGGGCCAAACCATACCTTAAAATGTGCATTAGGTTCATGTGATTCCAAAACTATAAGTTATAAATCATAATTCTTTGTAAATAAAGAGATATTAATTTTTATTTAATATTTGTGAACCCATGAAGTCATGGTCAACCCAAACATGTGCAAGTCACATGGGTGGAACATCATGATCATTTGCACCCTACCCTACCCAAAGCTCCATGGGACGTGTCCATCATTTGAATTCATGAAAAATGATCCCATATGCCATTCAATTGATCATGTATGCCCACACCTACCCAAGGAATAAGGCATCCCATAGGAATCGAAAAATTCAAGAAGAGTGATTCCATGTACACTATATTTGATCATGTATATCATGCCCCATTTATGCTAAATCGGCCATGTGTGTGTGTGTGTGTGTGTGTGTGTGTGAACACATGTGAGCAACCAAATTAGAAGTGTCTAACATCTTATTTAAGACAAACCTAGCCATTCCCTTGCTGTCACACAAATCAAAAATAGAAACTCCAAAATTAGAAACTCCCATAGTGCTAATTAAGAGCATCCAAAGTGTCCAAATTGACCCTTTGCTTGGAGTGCACACCACACAAGAGCTTAGGTTACAAACTCTAGAATCTGATTTTGTGTCCCTGATGTCTTTGATATTGTGCTCACCACTTAGCCATGACTGGATGTCCAAAAGAAAGAATAGAAAGCATGCCATATAGATCTTGTGTGATGAGAAAGCAAGAAACCAAGTAAGAAAGTCTTATGATCATGATCTTATCCACTGGGGATGTCCCAACTGAGATTAATATCATTCTAAATCTGAAAATATTCTCTAATATTTATTAAGAAATAAGATAGAGAATCAAATATTTGCTCATGGGAATTTGGTAAGCTTTAGTGGGTCCACAAGTTCACTTGCATTTCTCATCCAAACAGTCCCCTTATGAGTTTGGAAACATGCACAAACGTGGTGAGCTGCCCTAGATACCCCCCTTGTACTCATGAACATCTATATAAACTCCATCTTACTCGCTTTCATCTCATCCTAAAGCAAAAAGTTGACACTTCCCTCTTTGTTCATTCTTGCCCTTTTCTTGGCACTTCTTCTCACTTCTCTTTTCTCTCTTGTGTGAGAAGTTCTAATTTCAATCTTATAGTGAGTTGTTTTGAGTGATTTTTTTGGCATTTATAAGTTCTTGAACATTGGGAACCCCTGCTGGAATTTTTAGGAGAAAACATCATAAGGTGGAGGAGATTTCTAGAACTCCTATTTTACTACTTCAAGCCTTTAGTGCATTCATGTTTTCATTTTTTTATCATCTTATTTTATAAATTTCAGCATGTTTAAATTTCAGTTTCAAGCATGTTTGATCATATTTGAATTTCAGCTAGTATGTTTTTATATTTTTAATTCATGAACGATAACATAACATGCTTAGAAACCATGCTTAGGCTTATTTCTTGAGTTTTCTAGCATGTTATTTGTGTTTTTCATGTTCTCTTGATTACTTAAATTTTGATACAATTACTATGATCTTGTTTCATATTTATTTGAATTTAAATATGAGAAAGTGAAGATAAGAGCCACATACCATCATAGTAGTCTAAGTGATGCTATGGGTGTTCTCTACATATACTTAGTGTATATGAGTAACACCACTAAGTGCGGATGTGTTTTAAAATACTTGGAATGGGGACACGTGATCCTTATTTTTAAGAATGTGATAAGATGAATTGTCATTCCATCCCAGGATAGGAATATTTTAATAAAGAATATCAAGGGGTTAAAAACCCTTTTTGGTCAAATATACAACACTAACAAGATATTGTTTGAAACACTTAAGCTTGTAAGTAATTGAAATTGGATGTACTTTTGATTTGAATTAGTAAATTTGTAGTTTGATGAATGATTCACTGGGCTATGTGTTCATCTCTCTCTTTAATATTTTTTAGGAAATTAAATATGAAGACCATGGATGGTTAGAATCTTTTTCTAATGTAAGGACATGTTGCCCACTTTTTTTCCACTGAATTTTATTTTTGAGTTATGTACACCTTTTTAATTATTTGAATTTGAAGCATGTATCCCTTTATTTTATTCAATAAATAAAGATTGAAGTTTTTCTTTTATCTCTCTTGTAATAGTCATATTAAATTAAATTTAAATTAGTTGGGTTGTGTGCTCATTAAAAAATAATAAGAGTTGAGATAATGAAATGTGATACAAGTTGTATACTTGTAAATGTAACCTAGGACCCAACCTGCGTTGTGGTTGAGCTTAAACCTATTTCTAGGGGATTAGGGTGTTACACTTACCCACTATCCACTCAACTTGTAGTCTTTGTGTCAAAACATTTCCATTTTGAAAACAACTTTCTAAAACATTTTCAATTTAAAAAATAGAAAGTAGGGTCTTTTAAATTTAACTCAAAATGCAGGTCTTACCTAATTGAATCAATACATCCTAGATCTGATACCACCATTGGTATAAGATAACACTTTCTAATTCTAGCCTAGCAACCAACGTGTAGGCTTGACTTTCTATTTCTAGCCCAGTACATCTAATAACTGAACACTAATACCACATTTTGTAACACCCCGAACCCCAAGCTCTTATTTGGACTTAACCACAAGGTGGGTTCAGGCTGATATTACTTTACAAGTGATCCACACTTGACTTTCTAGTTCTTTTATCCCAAGTCTCATTGAATACTTAAAGTACTTAACTCAATTAAAGAAACATAATTTCAACGAAGCAATTAGAGATAAAATAAATATTTAACGTTCTTTATTTATTAAATAAAAGAAAGAGTGCATGACTCAAATAAAACTATTACAGTGGAAAACTTAAAATTCAAATGCAGTGAAATATCAAAATTGGGCAACATGTCCTTACATAAAAAATAGAAATATTCTAAATAAAGATATTCTATCTAATATCACGCTTCTTCAAAGGTTCAATTCCCTAAAAAGATGAAATTAGGAAGGGTGAGCATATATCCTAATGGATCATTCAAAATTCCTGAAAAAATGAAATTAGGAAGGGTGAGAACATAGCCCAGTGGATCATTCAAAATCAAGCAAATTATTGTTTCAAATAAACAAAACATACAAGCATTGGGTATTTCAAACAGTTTCTTGTTAATCGTAGTAACTTGACTGAAAGGGGACCAAACCTTGATATTCTTATCAAAATACCCCCTTAAGTGAAAACACAATTCTTTATTCCAAATTTCATTGGACTCAGGGTCTCACCCATATTCCAATGTAATATCATGGATTCTCTGTACTCAATTAAATGAAATTTATCATCAATTCAGTGAAATTGGGTGCAAAATGAAACAGGGCTCATTCGAGGGCTAAATTTGGTAGGTTCCAAAACTCTCATTTAGTGGCCTGTAGGGACCCAAAACAATCTGAAACGAAGTAAGGTGACATGAGCCAACTAATTGGACAACATATCCCAAAATTAGAACAATTGGTCAAAGTTAGGGTTTTCATTTGCCAAACACCCTTTAGGGGGTCCAAATTAGGAAAGAATTGGCATTTAGGGTGCTTTGGGCGATCAAAATGAATCACTTATCCAAAAATTAGCACAATTGGCCAAGATTTGGATTTTCATTTGCCTAGTGACCTCAATGGGTCTTAAATAAGAAAAGTTTTTGAGGAAAAATCACCTTGGCCAAACCATACCTTAAAATTTGCATTAGGTTCATCTGATTCCAAAACTATAGGTTATAAATCATAATTCCTTGTAAATAAATTATATTAATTTTTATTAAATTTTTGTGAACCCATGAATTCATGGCCACCCCTAAACATGTGCAAATCACAAGAGCGAAACACCATGATCATGTACACCCTCACCCTACTCAACCTCAATGGGACATTTCCATTATTTGAAACCATGAAGAATGATCTCATGTGCCATGTAAATGATCAAGTATGCCTACACCTATAGAAACCATAAAGAATGATTCCATGTGCTAAGATAAATGATCATGTATACCAAGGTTACATACAAAATGTCTCATATGTGTGTATGGGCACACATGTGACAAACCCAAGATAGAAGTTTAGTAAAGAGTGGCTAACTTAAAGAGATATACAAGGATCCCTTCACCTAGAAAAAATTAGAAAATAAAAACCTACCTCATGCTCACATGTGGAGCCAAAAAGGGGGAGAATCCAAAGAAAATAAGAAACATTCCAAAGCCTTATTTTTGTGTGCCCATATTAGAAACTTATTTGATTTCGTCAATCACAACATATTAGAATGTTTCCCTTCTGATAGAGGACATCCAAGAGACATTATAATATAATCTAAACTTATTTTGTGTTCACACATAGTTAGGAAATTAAATAAGACTCATATATGGTGTTCACACTTGGATTGGAAACATTGGTGGTCCCACTTGCCCAAATCAGTGTAAAACGTCCTCATTGTGTATGGAAAGATTCTCATTGTGTGTGATGTCCAAACCATCCCCATGGTACTCATGAACTCCTATAAAAACCCCCTCTCACCGGAATGGAGATCATCGGGTTACCATCTCCTGATGACTAGAATGTTACCTTCTCTACAAATTCTGCTATCTCTCAAACAAAATAAATGAAAAATTTTTCAAAATAGTGAGCCCATATTTATCAACTTTTGGTTAAATATTTCCTGTGAAAATACTCATAATAATATTTGAAAAACTATCAAATTCAACAAAATATTCCATAAGTGTTATTTTATCAAAATATGAAAATAGAGTTCAACTATAAATACAAATACAATGTATGAAAATATAGTCCAATCACATTTCCATCATTAAACAAAACGATGAACAACAGTTCTGTTCTGTAATTACATTAAAGTAATTTTGATACAACATTTCAAAAGACAATTATAGACCCTTCCTTTTACATTTACACCTCCAGAAAGTAGTCATTGTACATTAGACCTGTGAAAAACCTGAAAATGAAAGGATTCGGTGAGCTGAAAAGCCCATTGAGTCAATCCTACACATCTCTATCATTATACAAGATCAAACTCAAAACATACACACACTTTCAAACATTAGGCGTTTCAAGCATTCAATTGTTTGTTGTAGCCTAAACCAGAAGAGTAGATTAGACTCCCAATATTTCCTTGTGATCCAAGATGGAAAGAAGTGCATGCAATTTGGCCAGAAACAAGAAATCAGAGATATCAACATCCAAAGATAAGTAATGCTTTGCAACCAATTACTTATCCCCATGCACGCCCTCGCGGCCGGTACATTTGAATCACAGTCTAAGGAACAGTAATGCTATGCATCCAATTACTAAGGTAATGCTCTACAGCCAGTTACCATATCCCAAAAACTGACCAAGAGTCAAGCGAAGACTAAGGAAAGGAATGCCTAGCAACCAATTCCTCTTATTCCAAGACCTTATTATTCTCAAGACAATGAAAGTGCCATCGACGCTAAGGGTCAGGAATATCTACGACGCTTTGCAGCATATCGTACTGGTGTGTAGAATTCTTATTTAGCCATTAATCTTAGTTTAGTGAAACACGATCATTCATTCAAATCCATGGCATTCAATCAACATAATATGAAAAATAAATTAACGAAATATCACATGGATGGTAAATCTCAATTGAAATCATATGTAACGATTAATTATTTGACGCTTTCAACAATTGCAACCAAACAATTCAATTCCAACCAGTATCATACATACATGTAATATAAATCCTATACTGGCACACATCATGTTTTGTAATACCCCAGAATTTTGTCAAAAAATTTAAAATAAATAAAATAAGTTGAATAAATTAATTTCAACGATTTTAAGAAATTTTGGGTGCAAATGGTGGGTTGACACATGAAAAATAAAATGTGTTAGAGATATAGAAAAATTAAGCAAATAAGACCTTAATTTGATAATTAAATGAAAATTTAGGGTTAGTGAAATTAATTATGAAATTTAAAGAATTGCTTAAGAAATAAATAAAGTATATACACATATTTGCTAATATGCAAATAAATAAGGTATGTGTTAGCATAATAAATACCACATATTATGGGAATATGTACATAGAAAATTAAATAAAAATGTAGTGTACATGTATTTATAAAAAAATAATAATAATAAATAAAACATTAGTGTATAATTTCATAAATTATTATCTGAAAATGGAATATGAAAGAAATAAAAATACATGAAAAAGGAAAATGTAGATCATCCAAATATTAGCATTAAAAATATTAAAGAAATAAAAAGATGTCAAATAAATACAATATTAAATAATTAAAAAGGAAAACATTAGCAAAAAGGATAATTTGGGCATTACAACCAAGTTTTTATCAATTAGAAAGTGTGTAATTGCTAAAATTCAGATTATAGATGCTTTAGAAAGCAATTTGGTAATTAGAAACTGCATCTAACGGTCCAAACTCGATCTTTCCAATCCAACGAATGAGATCAAAGCCTTAAACAACGTTCAGGAGCACCGAATCACGAAGATCTGACGGTCTGCAATCAACTAGATCGATCCAACGGTTTAGATCGAGGCGCACGGCATCAATCGCGAACGAGATCCAAAAACGCAACTCGAGGATGATCAACGGTGTGTAGTGAATTTGTTAAATTCAATCGCAAAGGTATGCGTTGATCGAGGAAAATCTGACGGAGCATAAACGATCAAACCAGATCCAACGGCCCATACGGGTTTCGATGATCGCAAAATCGATCCACACTCTGTATCTGAGGACCATCCGACGGCTCTAATGAAGTTAGCTGATCACGATCAAGATCTTCACGAAGTGTCCGATGATCATCTGACGGTCCAGAAAGCCGTGTTTCTCAGATCGCGAACTGGTTGATGCGCTCGAGGATAATCTGACCGCCCTGATCAAGCCCGCCCCATCCGAAATTGCCGCGTGACTCGAGGACGATCCTACGGTCCCGATTAAAGGCTCTGATTTATTAAACAAAAATTCAAAATTAAATCCGAAAAAAAATCAGAAAAAATCCAAAAAAATTTCCAAAAAACTTCTATAAACTTGGTTTTCCAATTCCAAGCCAACTTGCTATTTTCCTATGCTTGGGGGGCATGAAAATTTAAATTTTTGCAAGTTTTCCACAAAAAAACTTACCATTTTACACTAATTTGAACTCTATATAAACCCCCCATGCTCACAAATCAAATCATCCGAAGCAACAAGAGTTGAGTTTTCATCTTGTGCTTCAAGCCCTCTTCTTGGCTCTCCTTCTCACTTTTCTTTTCTCTCTTGAGTGTGAAAAGTTCTTGGTTTAGGGATTATTCTTGGGTGATTGTCTTGGTGTTTGAGCATTGGGAACTATTGCTTCAACTTTGGGGGAAACTACATATCAAGGTGGAAGTGATTTCTCTTACACCCTTTTTCTTATTCAA
>JAJIYU010005189.1:0-22787 GCA_030144865.1 Tinospora cordifolia
ATCTTGAATATGAAAGATATTACTTCATAGAAACAAGGGCTTGAAGATATATTTTTTACCTAAAATTTAATTTGTGTGATCAATTTTTATATTATTATGTGAATGATGCATTTCATTGATATATATATATATATATATGCATGATTATTTATGTACTATATTATTTGCTATAAATTATATATAATGTCATTAACTAAAATGTTGTTCCAATTATAAACTTTTCTTTTTAAAAGGATTAAATCCTTTACCTTTGAATAACTGATTTGAAGAAGAATATGCATCATCTTTAGAAACAAGTGGGGTATTTCTTTGCAAAATTGTGCTCAATTTCATATATGACAATTCTACTAAGATTTTTTCATTAGTTGGGAGAAGAATCCGCACGACTTACATTCTTTGAGGAACATATCGAAGCAAGCAAATAGTTCTCGTAGGTTCCATTGAAGAAAATATTTATTTAACAGTAGGAAAATGCAAATGAATTGACAAGGGGATGCAAAAGGCAGATGAAAGAGATCTGCGAAAGGTGACTGTCCGTGTTCCTTCATTCGACATGTGGCTTACTGCCTTAGGGGCGAAGGGAGAAGGGTTTTAGGGGGTGCCACTTTTAATCATTACCTTCTGTTACAAATGTATTGATTGACCCTTCTCCTCATCATTCTCTTTGTTCTAATCCTGGCGATAGCACGTTAAAAACTCCCAACTCTGATTCTCTTGGTCCAGTGCTATCCACTCCAAGGGACGCAGTAGCAGAGGGAACAAGCGAAAGGGAAGAAAATGAGACTGAATAGGATTGTCTTGTATGATCTTCTATATTATAAATTAAAAGTCAAAATATGTTAAATAAATAATTTATTTGATACTAATATGAATTAATTATACTCTATTCTTGATTTTTTATAATATAAATAGTACTATAAATTTGAACTAATAATAGGTAAGTCTTATTTTGAATATAACTAAACATTGAAAGAGAGATAGATTATTTAGTTCTAGAAGATCGATTATTTAGGAAAACTTTCTCTCAATACTCTTTTCTAGAGGTCATCAAAGTAACTCATATAAGCATTACATTTAAAGAAAAATCAAGATGTGAATATATGAGTTTAAAATTCTATATTTTTATTAGTTACTTTGATGATATTAACTTTAATTTGAAGATAAAATATTACTCTTGATGTTATTAACTAATCATGCATATAATTCTATTGTAATTATATATGAGTGTTTATTTGTAACACACACACACACATATATATATGTGTGTGTGATAGTGGTCAAGGGAAAAAAAAAGATAATACTATAGAGGTCAAAAGTTTTGAATAATTAGTATGATACTATAAGACAAAGAGATTAACATATTGGATGATATTATTTTTTTAAATTAAAAAACACTAAAAACTCTGAGGAGATTGTTTATTTAAATTAAAAAGTATTTATTGTTTATTTAAATTAAAAAGTATTTTAATAATTTTTGATTATTTATTTTGTTTAGCATTAAGTTTACTTAGCTTGTTATAATATTTTGTTTATGTAAATATAACTGTATTATGCATACATCTCTATTTAACTATTTTCTATTTTCCATTAAAAGATGAACACTCAGGCTGAAGTTTGGTGAAAAAAAGCCCCTAGTGGGAAATACACAAATTTGCATTTATATTTTAAACTAATTAGGTTGTTACTTTTTTTTAGGTTGTTACTTTTTTTTTATTTTTTTATTTTTTTATTTTTTTTGAGATTCGAAAAACCTTTTCTGTTTTGTTATTGACTGAAAACCATTTTTTTTTTACTTTTTTGAAAAAAAAATTTAAGACTATTTTTGAAATATAATAAATTACCAAATAGATTTTAAAATAATCTTGAAAAAGATTGTGGCTTTGATTTATTGTTAAAAAAATATTTATACTCTATCGTTAGATAATTTTTAGTCCCAAGCCCAAACATTCAATTGATAAATTTCTAGTTCCACCTTAATCTTTTGAGTTTCTGTTTATGATTTGTATATATCAAATCAACTAAAGGTCCATTGAGGGAGACCCGATCAAGTTGACATGTTCATTATCATATCTTATACTTTATTTCCTTTCTTTTTGTATATTATCATGAATGTTATATTTCTTGATTACATTGACGAGCAAAAAAAATTAATAATTAACATCTTATTTGCCTTGGCTGTTTGTCTATCAAATTTTAGAAAAATAAACTTGGTTCAATTTTTTAAGATTGTTAGAAGGGATAGAGTCACAAGCTGCCTTTCTCTCATTCTCATATTGCATATAATATAATAATATGCTCTTTTAACATCTCATATAGAATCAAATTGTTACTATAGATATAAGTCTTATAAGATATTATAATATATTATATATTCACAATATCGTATACATGTATATATATATATTTCTACTTCCACATTTTAAATATTTTTATGTTTTGTATATAAATTACTATTTATATTCTTAAGAGTTCATGTATATACATCATTGTATTTTCACTAATTGAATCATCAATTCATTCATCACGTGATATCAAAGCTTGGTTTGAATACACTTGTTATGTTTTTCCTTTTCATTTGGTTTTCTGTTGCCCTTAGTCGACTGAAACCTGTCCTATCTCTTCTTTTAATTTCCATCCTTGCCGCTGCTCTATTGTTGCTTCATCGTTACCCACCAATGTTCACCACCACCATTCTATTGCTATATTTCTGCTAATTGTTGTCACACCCCCCGGCTCTTCATTACAGAGTGCTTCTTTTCCTCTACTACCGCTATCAATACTGCCA
This sequence comes from Tinospora cordifolia, assembly GCA_030144865.1. Lineage (NCBI taxonomy): Eukaryota > Viridiplantae > Streptophyta > Magnoliopsida > Ranunculales > Menispermaceae > Tinospora > Tinospora cordifolia. The sequence goes on from JAJIYU010005189.1 coordinate 2,786, forward strand.
TTGCACCCCCCCTTTCGTTGCTGCTTCTGTCTTTGTCGCTAACCCAAACCCCCCCTCCCCCCCTTTCTTAATTACAGATTGCTTCTTTTCCTTAATCTACGGCTGCTATCAGTGGTGCCATTGCACCCCCTCCCCCCCTTCATCTATTTGTTCTGTTGTTGCTCCGCCATCGTTTGCAAGTGTTGCCAACCCTGTCTATTTGTTGTTGTCGTCACTACTGCTAGTACTGCCCATGTTGCACCCATTGCCCCCCTTTGTTTGCTCACCATCGCTGCTGGTGTTGCCTCTATTGGGACCCCTTCCCTAGGGTGAAGGGTAAACCGACCGGCACAGTGCCCTGACAAATTCACTCGCAAGCTGTGCTTACCAAAATACTGTTAAGCCTCATTCTTATCCATGCACAATATCATCAAAGTAATCATAAGATATACGAAAGTAGCTAAACAATAAATTACAATAGAATTTTTGTTTTCTTTTTAAGTTAAACAAAAAGTATTTATGTACAATCTTTTTTATTTAGCAGTAGCTAATAGTTGGAATATCTACAATGTTTTCCTCACTTTTTATACATTATACTAACTCTCAAAACAATATACCACGTGAAAAAACCTACTAAAATAAACGAAGTGCGCTCTACGCAATGATCACCTTTTTTTCCTTTATTCGTGCAGAAGAACTTAAAATGTAAGAATAATGAGCCAATTTGTCCACAACGGCTCAGTGAATAATGTAATCTAATCTATAACTTAGAATAGAAATTTTATATGCACAATAATAATAATACAGATGAATTTACAGTTAAAAAATGCAAAATCTACAACGCAGTCGTGCACTTTCCATTTTTGAAAATGATTTTAATGCTGCAAATACATGCTGAAGTTCTTAATAGCATACCATACAATAATAAATCCACTCGAACCAGTGTACCTGACAGTTAAACGTATTCTCATATCATATCATAGGGATCCGCCAGCTCATACCTCATGTATGGAGGCCTTAGATCCTCTACAGGGGAGCCCAGTTGATAGACTTGTCCAAAACATACCCCCAGGTACGACGACCACTCGTCCTCAATACTCTATCACATTTAATACACTAACCCGCACACGGACCTCAAGATTCAATGCACATTTTCATTTAAAAACTCATTTAAAGATTGTAAATGCATTTCAATATGTAATAACATTTCATTTATAAATAAAATAACAAGTTAAGTGATAAATTAGAAAACATTACTCACAATGATGTTCAGCTCTCGGTACTCCTCTTGTAACCAGTTTCGTCCCGCTAGGATCTTGCGTAATCAACCTGATTTCTTAATATCTACATGAAACTTGGCTCAAATCTAACTTTATGGTTCTTGGCCAATCAAAGGATTGACTCGATTAATTGTAGCCAATTTATGAATTTGGTCGATTTTGGTCAATATTATCAACTCTATCTAAACCTAACACTCGCTAGCCTGCCTAACTAACAGGGTCAACAAGGTTAATTCGTGCCAGTAAGCCCTTAATATTGACCTAAAATATTAAAAATTTGTATTTTCTACATGTGTTCCCACCTTCGGTATATAATAACTAGCCATTTTCATAAATTTGGCCGTTCAATAAAGTAAATAGAAAATTTTTAATTATTTCTAATGTTACATATTTTTCCAATAAGTATTTCATAATGTTATATAATATTATATAACATTTTTTTTCCTATTATTTAACATTATATTACCCTATATATAGTTTTTCTATATTTATTAATTAATTCTTAAATGATATAAATGTAAATTTAATATATCAATTAACCTCCAAAAATATTAATTTAAGTGTCATTGAGTATAAAATTTTATTTTAGACATTTTAGTACTTGTCAACTAAAATTTCAGTATTAATAGGTATACTCCTATGTGTCAATTTTCAATTACCCTATAAATTCTTAAGACCTAATTAGGTACAAAAAAGTGCATATCTACAAAAAAGTGCATATATATTGTGTAGTTTTTACTGCTAGTGAAATTACACTCTAGTTTTGGGTCAAACAATTGACTAACACATGTATTAAAAATTACATTGAAAAAATTATAATTTATAAGTTTTACAATAATTTTAAATTAAAAAGAATTGAAAATAATTTACTCAAAGTGTCAGATCCTCAAGAACAATAATTTCTCTTTTTCTCTTTTCTTTCATTTTTCTTCTCTTTTTCTTCTTCTTTTTCTTTCTCTTCTTTTCTTTTTGTTTTCTTTCTTTCTCTATTTTGGACGGACAACTGAGGAGAGGGTGTGAACAAATTGAAAGATAAGCAACTAATTTATATAGGTATGTATTTGGAGGTCCCACCCACATTAAATACTAAGATAAAGCTCTCTCTCTCTCTCTCTTGCATTATCCATCCACCTTACTTTTTATCATGCATATATATATACACCACATCATACTTAAATATTTTAATTTCATTTTGCAACAAAGCATCATATAAATTTTTTTCATTTAATATAAATTTAAATATACCTCTCTTTATATATATATATACATATATATATATATATATATATATATATATATATATATATATATATATATATATATGTACTTGAATTAAATCATTTTAGTTCTATTTCATTCATTTATTTTTTTCCTGTATCATTTAATAACTTCCCATTGACTAATTATTATCATTATTTATTTATTATTTTCTATTTAATATACATATTAATTTATACAATTTTTGTAAAATAATATATTTTATTTATAATTCATTAATTTATACATAAAATTACAGATCGAACTCGTTGACTTAATGTCCAAAAATATGGGTCGTTACAACCACCCCCACAATCAGTGATGACCCTTCTATTTGTTGTCACAGCCGTTGAGCTAAATAGATGTGCATATTTCTTACTGGTCGTCAAACGTGACATTACATCACAGGAAAGAAGCAGAAGCCAATAAAAAGTGTCAATGAATCTAATGATGAGTTTGAAGAGTGACATCATGTTTGATATAATACTCACTGCAAAATCCTATCTTGGTTATTTAATACCTCTATACCATCTATCCAAATCTTGTTGCCAAAATTTCAAAATGACCAACTTACATAAAAATTTTTGGCTAATCGATACAATTGTTCAAGTAATTTAGCCCTTTAATACCAATTAGAATCTCAACTATAGTAAATATGATAAGCCTCGGGTTAGTTCATTTTATGTTTTTGTTCACAAATGAGCAGACATTGGGATTTGTTGTCTCACGTTGATCCAGATATAACTCATCTGGCTTCTGCTAAAGCCTTCTAGTCATATCGAGATTGTCATTAATTCAATTAGTTTATTATGGTTTTTATGATGATTTTGAAAATACCTTTGCTTCTTTCCTTTATCGAACTCTTTTTCCAACACTTGAGACTACTTTGATTGAGTTGATGTTTGAAGAAATACGTCATGCCACCAAACATGGCATGCCAATTGATTGGGTTTCAGTGACTTATACTCCATTCATTTTTGAACTTGGGATTTCCGTTGCTTCTTTGATAGTACTTGGGGGAGGTAAGTCCAAGTTCACTTAAAAAATGTTATAGATGTTGTTAATTTGGGCTTCTGGTTTTTAATTTAGGTGAACGATCAATGATCAAATCAATATAATAAATCATCATCAAACTACTGTCATGTGTTGCTTCTACCATTCTTTTAGCGTTAAACACATCTAAGGCACCTACTTTATCCCTTACTATAATTGATCTTGAGGCACTTGTTCAACATATTCTATCCAAAACACCTACAACTTTTTCGGTTCAATCAAGTAAGACCCTCCTTGGGTTATTAACTTTGCTTATAGTAATCACATGACTTTTGATGTTTTTCTAGTTTCATCAAATAACAATACTCTGGCCATTTCCACTATCTAAACTGCTGATGGATCAGGTATGCCCGTTAATTATGTCAATACTGTATCCGCACACAATATTTCCCAACCTAACACACTCATTGTCCCCAAGTTTTTACTTAATCTTCTCTCTAGTGGTCAACTTGTCGATAACAATTTTACCTTAACCTTTTTTTGGTAAAAGATGTGATATGTAAGTCAGAAGATGGGGCAACTAATTGGGATCGGACGTAAAGCTAGTCATCTTTTTTAGCTTAATTCTCTACATGTATCCACTCTTAATATTTCCATTATTCAATTTGTTTCCACATCTACTTTGTAGCATTCTTGCCTAGGACATACATCATTGCCTTGCATTATGTTCTTAGCTTCTATTGGTTGTTTAGGACAAGTTAACTTTGAAAATTTTGATTGTACTCATTGTCAATTAAGCAAGTTAAATACTTTATCATTCAATTAAAGTGAATCTTATTCATCAACCCCTTTAGATTTTGTTCACTCTAATATTTGGGGGCCTATTCTAATACTTACTAAAGGAGGATCCTAATATTTTGTGATTTTCATTGATGACTTCTCTATATATGTACTTAGTAGTATTTTTAAGAGAATGTTTAGATTTACTTGATATTTTTTGTGATTTTCAAAAATTAATTTGTACTCAATTTGGTTAAGAAATCAAAATCTTTTGAAGGGATAACACTTAAGAATACACATTTGTTGCCTTTATTGAAACACAAAATCATTGTTCATGCTTAGACACTTCCCAACAAAATGATTGTGTTGAGAAAAAACATACACATTTTGGATATTATTTGATCTCTTCTTCATTCTACACATTTATCTAAGACCTTTCGGGTCAAAGCTGTACTTAATAGAGTCTATACGATTAACTAAGTTAATCTTTCACTAAATCTAATCAGACTCCATATGCAATTTTATATAAGAAAACCCTTGATTATTTTTTGTTAAAAACATTCAATTGTACATGTTTTGTCTTGCTCCTTTCACATGAACACTCTAAGTTAGAACCTCACTCACATCTCTGTTGTTTCTTTGATTATGGTATTGAACATAATATGACCTTATTGCAAAAAGACTATATATTTCTGTAATAACCCAAAATCTTGTCAAATAATTAAAGATAAATAAGTTTAAAAAAATTAAATGAAATAACTCAAGTGAAAATAATTTTGAAGATTTTAAGACATCTTTGGGTGCAAATTATGAGTTAGGAAATGAAAAATAATATAAAATATTTAGATGTAAAATAAAATAGGCAAATAAAACCTTAATTTGATATTTAAATGAAAATGTTAAATTAAAAGAGTTGCTTAAGAAATAAAGAATAAAAAATAAAGAAATAAAGAAATAAAGTATATATAGGTTGATATGTGTATGAATAAGGTGTGTGTTAGCATAATAAATATTAATACTACATATTATAGGAATAAATACATAGAAAAATTTGTATAATTAAATAAAAATGTAGTATACGTGCATTTATTAAAAATAAATCAAATATTATGTAAATATTAATTTATAATTATATAAATTATTATCTGAAAATGAAATATGAAATAAAAAAATACATGAAAATGAAAAATGTAGAGTATTTAATTATTGGCGTTAAATATATTAAATAAATAGAAAAATATCTAATAAATGTAATATCAAATAATTAGAAAGGGAAAAATATTAGTAAGACCATAAAATAGAAGGGAATATGCAAGAAAATCAAGTTTTTATCAATTAGGAAGTGTCTAATTAGTAAAATTCGAATACTAACATTATTAGAAAACAATTTGGTAAATAAAAACTGCATCTTACGGCCAGAATCTTACAATCCGAACGATTTGAGATCGCACAACCCAGATCAGGCTTGCACCAAACGCACAGGCACACCGAATTACGAAAATCCAATGGCCCAAACTCAATCAACGAGATCCAACGGTCCAAGTTCTGTTTCCTGAATAAGCTGATGCGTGACTCAAGGACGATCTGAGCGTCCAGATCAAACACGCATTTGGTAATCGCGAACATGTGCATTGATCGAGGAAAATCCAACGGGCCACAGTCGATCAATCCAAATTTAACGGTCCAGGTGGTTTTCGGTAATCGCGAACACGATCCGCATTCTGTGTTCGAGGATTATCCGACGGTCTAGATCTGCAGCGTAATACGTAAATCGCGAATCGCGTGCTGCACTCGAGGAAAATCAACGACCAGATAGATTTCCATTAATCGAGTGCTACGCTCGAGGAATATCTAACGATTCATAATCGAGGTGCCTAAATAACAGATATGCGATGCGCGATTCGAGAATGATCCTACGGTCCCAATTAGCTATTCGATAAATAACGAAAATTAACCGAAAAATCTGAAAAATTTTGAAAAAAATTCCAAAAAATTTTGGAAAAATCATGTTTCCAAATTCCAAACTCGTTTGCTATTTTCCTATGCTTGGGGGGCACGAAAATTTGAATTATTGGCAAGTTTTCTACAAAGAAAACACCAAAAACTTATCATTTTACACTATTTTGAACTCTATATAAAGGACCCCTAATGCTCACATTATGTTCATCCCAAATCAAGAGCATACTAATCCCTCTTGAATCTCTCTAGCCTTCTTCTTGGCAATCCCCTTAGTTCTTGAGTGTTCTTGAACTATCCTTGAGTGTTCTTGAGTGTTTGGAAGCCTTGAAGTAACATAACTCTGCCAGATTTCAGAGGCGTACAGAAGGGACGTATTTAAGGTGGAAGTGACTTCTAACTTCTAATTCTTTATTTTAATTTGAACAAGTCTTGCATGTGTGATGATGTTTTGAAGATGACTGATTGAATATATGTTTTAATATACATGCCTTATTTATTTGATGTGCCATGAATATACATGTCATGCATGTTTAGAAATTAAGAATATTGATGCATGTTATACATAAATTGTGCCATGAATAAATATTTAATGATGCATGTTTTGTGTATGTTGCATCGATGGTTTAATCTGATATTGTGTGTTTTATCACTAAGAAAATGTTAAATAATGATTAAATCCACGTACCGGCACGATGATGGACTTGCATAGTGTCATTGTGTGTGTTCCACCCCTGACCCGGCTTGCCGGTTTACCATTGACGATTTCGAACTAGGTTTCCAAGAGTGATCCCACTTCATAGATATTGGGGTTTGAGTTTTCGTTTGTCATTTTCTCTCCCCACGATGTGGAACACAGAGATTAAACTCTTTCGGTCCGAATGTCAACCAAAACAAAAAATTTGTTTGAATCGCCTAATGTACAAAAGTGTTTGATATGTTTGGTTTGTTTGAATTGAAATAATAATTTAGATGTTTAGAAAGATCCACTGGGCTATGTGCTCACCCCTTCCTTCTATTTTTTAGGTAACTGATTTACATGAAGACCATGAAAATTAGTTAGGTTCTTTTATTTAAAAAGTTTTTAATTTCTATGTAAAGGCATGTTGCCCAAGTTTTGAATCTTCCGCTGTAATAATTTTCTTCAAGTTCAAATTATGTACTCAATTTTATTTAATTAATTGAGTTTATGAATTTCAATTATTTCTTGTATTATTACCTTATTAAATTTTTAAATTTAAAGTCATGTATTGTTAAATACAATCAAGACATGAAATAATTGAAACAGAAAGAAAGTCAAGTGTGTGTCACTTGCAAAGTAATACCGGCCCGACCCGCCGTTTGGTTTAACCACTTTCAAAAGAATGGTGATCATGTCCAATGCTTAAAGATATGATGGTTGGGGTGTTACAATTTCCCGCCATGTCCAATTCTGGGAACATTAGTTATTCACTTCTCTGTAACTATTTTCTTCACAACCTACTCCTTCCTCTTTTTTATTTATAGATTCAAACACACTTCCCCAATCCTATGTAGGTGAAGTAAGCTCATCAAACTCCAATTTAAGTAATGAAACTAATATGCCTACCACATCAATTGACCCTATCCTCCCATCCACATCTATTGAGACTACTACCATCCCTATAGTTTGTTACTCTAGTTGGGTAAAAACTCTTCTTTCTCACCTTAAAGATTATCATGGTTTCTTTGCTCTTACTACCTTACATGAGCCTTGCATGTAACATCCCGCCTCCCGATGACCATCTCTGAGGGCACAAATATCAATATTATCCTCGTTCATCACTAAAAACATTATGATCAATTAATTCAACATTAAGTAAGAGTAATACATTAACTAACTGTTCATAATGCACAAATAGCTCATCAGGGTTACTCGAGAGATGGACATTAGTTCATGTTCATGTCTCAAACATACGACATTTCCAACCACAAGAATCCTTAATGATTTAGAGAACAATTTAAAATCTTTAAACAAGTTAAACCAATTAAAAACTTTCAAATAAAACTACTCAATTTAAAATTTTCAAAAGACATAATTCAGATAGTATTACAAGGTGCTCAATGGTCTATATGAATCTATAAAACTAGTCTCAAACTAAAAGAAGATAAACTAAGGCCAACATGCCCAACTGAAATGAAACTACTAGATTGATGAGAACAAATATTGAAGGAAGGCTCCCATGAGCCCATGTTGACCTCTGGTGAAAGTGTGCCTAAAAACATTAAAAAGCAGCGAGCTTAAAGAGTCGAGTAGATCAATCTAAATATTTAAACTATTATTTCAATTAAATAAACACACATGTCAGACACTTTGAAACATTACGTATTTCAAACAATAGGTTGTTTTAAGTTGTCATTAAGATCGAAAAGATTCCTCCTCCGTATCCCTTTTTGGTCTGAGGTATCATCCAAAGGTAACACCCAAAGGAGTGAGGTCTTTAGTGATTTTCAGTCCCATCTCATCCCTATCACCGTTGTGATAATAGGATCAAATCTCAAGAATCAAATAAACAGTTGAAGCCGAGTTTGGGTTAAGGACAATCTCGATGACACTTAATGGTCGGTCATCACCCCAATACGTGGTTAAGATCTTTATTAGTCTTTTCTTAGTGAATTTCATAATATATTATAATTTATATACATTAACTGTTAAAATAAATTTAATAGCATTTCAACCATTCAATTCCACATGATTGATAACAACAAAAATATATATATATTTTTAATATTTATCATGCTCTCATTCAAGTCATTTAATCATGTGATCATGTGATCAATACACACATGTATGATTTATTAAAATTGAAATAATAATCTAAAATTCAGAAGTCATTTTCACCTATCCAAACATCCAACTACTTTGAGATCCACACTATTTCTATATCTATTTGAAATATTGACCTAATTCAAATTGATGTGATCTATTGGATAGATCAAGAAAAATACTTGCAAGTGCTCATAGTAAATTGTAGAACGAAACAATCCACAAGGATAAAAAAAAATAATTTCTTTTAGAATATAGATTTAATCATTTCTACATCTTATAACTCAAAGCAGATGAAAAGTGTAATCTAACAACAAAAGAAAAAAATAATAAAATAAGTCACAAAAGAGAGAAATAAAATTTAAGAAACTAACTAAAAAAATAGAAACGAAAAGAAGAAGATAAATAAAAATGAAAAGAATCTTAAACACTATAAATATGTGAGAAAAAGAATATAAAACACTTTAATAACTAACCCTTAAATCGTAAATATGAAAAAATTATTAACTCTAAAATTACTAACTAAGACTTAGAAAGTAGAAGAAAAACAAAATAATAATAATAATAATAATAATAATAATAATAATAATAATAATAATAATAATAATAATAATAATAATAATAATAATAATAATAATAATGAAGATGATGATGTAACTCACTAAAAAAATGAAACATACAAGTAATTATATTTCAACTAAAGAAATAAAAGAAGAAAGAGAAAATTAGAAGACAAAATAAAAGGAAAATGACAATCTTTATCAAACGAAAAAGAGAAAAAAAACTTACAAAGATTCAATGCCTGAAGTATTGTCACTTACCTTAGCCTTGAATCATACAAAACCTCCTTGATCACTCCAATATGCTCCAAACTTCTTAAGCAAAATAAGACTAAGACTCAAAAAAATGAAATTGAGAATTCAAAGAGATAGGGGAATGAAATTCTCTTGAATTCAATCCCCTTTTATGGAGAAGTCAAATTTCTAATTTCTAAAAAAAATAAATCCACCAATAATCTCTAAAATTCTCCTAAAATGGTCAATTTTTGAATTACACAAAAAATATTCAATTAAGAGAATAAGAAGAAGATTGTGGCCATTTATGGAGTTGCTTGAGTATTTCTCTTTTAGCATGTGATTTCTTCATATTCTCCAAATGAGTGGATATATACTCATTCAAATCTTCACGCAAGATTGCAATCATGCAGGTCCCATAGACTTAATCTAATGAACACGCATTGATCATCAACCTTCGTAGTCGGCCCATGGTGTAGAGATATGAGGTGTAGATCTTCCAAAAAAAATTAAAATCTTTTCAATTACGTTAAAAAAATTCAAAAGAACTTGAAGACCAAGAGAGACGGTCACATACTTAAAAACTTAAATGACCTTATTATTAAAAATAAATGAAAGTAGCATAAGAATTAAAAAAAATGTGACAAAATATATATTTTTTATTTTTAAACATAAAATTATTAAAAAGTGGGACAAAAAATGTAAAATTGTGATTTCATCACAAATCAACAGTTATTTTTAGTAACCTTATTTTCATTATGAAATGTATTTTTTCATGTTCATTATTTATTATTTATTATTTATTTTTATATTACACTGTCGTTATTTTCAGTGGATCCACAGTTTTATTTTCAATGTATCGAACACTGTTGTCCTAGTTTATTTATGGTCATAGTAACAAATAATATTTTTTATTCATATGGTATCATGATAAACTAATTGGCCATTTCATTATTAGATTAAATCATGATATTCTAATTCAAAGATATCTTGCGTATATTTCATGATTATCAAATTGTTATTTATTAATGATACTTGGAAAAATAGAGATCTTTGGGTTGGCTTCCTGGTTGTGCGTGATGTGTTTTCAGATTTGGAGCAGATTGTTATGTGTTGTGTGTTTTGATTTGGGTTTGTGATTTGGGGTTGTGGCTGGTGGTGATGATAAAGAACGTGAAGGCCAATTGTGTGTTTGATTGTTGCTGTTGTTAAGCGTGATTGAAGAAGATGAGGAATGATGAGCAAGGTTTTGTGATCTAGGGCTTGAAAACGAAACGGGAAACATGGCTGCCGTGATATATGATTTAAGTGTTTTTAGATTTTGTGGCTTGGGGATGATGGTGGTGCGTTGAGGAAGAAGAAACCAGATTTTTCTAGTTTAAATCTCTTGTTTTAAAATTCTGATTTGAGGGTAATTTTACAAATTTATGGTTAAAATTTCTAGTTCGAAAATTTTGACATGTGGTGCGATTTGATAACTTTCCTGGTTGGGAAAAATGAAGAACGAAGAAGGGGTTGATGATTTTCTTGTTGTTGAACGTGTTTAAATTGTTGGATATTGATTCTGGGACATTGAATTAAATTGTTGAACGACAAATAAAGAGGAATTGGATTTGGGGATTGGTTTGAACAAAGAAAAAATCAGCGATGTGCTGATTTTGAAATGTTAGCATCGTTGGGCGTGAGTGAACTACAAATTATTGATGTGATCCGAAAACCTTAAGGAGTGAAGTATTTCAGAAAAGCTGAACACCAATTTTGGGAGAAATCGAACAAAAACTTAAATTCAGAAAGGTACGAAAATGCTTTTTAGTCATTTATTTATTTATTTTAATTTTGTGATCTTGAACTAATTTAAGCTAAATGTTTAAATGTTTTAAGGGATTTAAATTATTTATTTATTAGAATCTTTTAACTAATTTTAAATGTTTAGAAATTTTAGAAAGGATGTTTAATAATTTTAGAAATCCAAATTAAAAGATTTCGCTAATAAAATCTCAAATTAATTAGAGACAAAATTTTATATAGTAGATGAGAGACAAAAGTTAGAAGTTTAAAATTTAATTATAGTAGCTAATTTAATTATAGTAGCTAATTAGTTGAAATAAATATTTATACTTCATAATTATTTTAAAAATTATTTAAGGTTAAAAATATTTTAAATAAGATTAAATGTGAGTTAAGAACTTTGAGAATTTTATTAATTATTGAATTTTAGATTTTATAATCTTAGAGTACCGAATAGCTCGAAGGAGAGCTAGGTGGTCTTGAAAATCTGCAAAATCAGGTGGGCATGATTTCCTTGCTCATACGTATTATATGGATTTAAAATTCAAAACATTTATTTGAATAGTTCTAGGTTATTAGAATTTTATTAGGAAATTGATTGAAATTATTTGGTATGCTTGAATGACGAATGATAAATGATTAATTAATCATTGCATTCATGAATAGGAAATTATGCACTTAGATTTCATTATTTAACCATGCACTTTATTATTTTAATAGTATGCATTATTTGATTAATTTTCTATTGTATTGTGTGATGCTTGGTGTGATTGAATTTAATTGTAAAACTAAAATAAGATGAAGGATTATTAAAAATCCACGTATCGGTACGATCGACGAGCCTGAAGCAAATCAAAAGATTAACTCTCGGTGTTCTCTCATCATTAGCAGTTCAAAAGAGACTAGAAAAATGCACAAAAATGTCAGATTCCAGTGGGGTATAGGGTCACACCCGTCACCCAATCTAGGAACTAGGAACTCCCTCATCATTCCATCACTAAGAACTAGGGTTTCACCTATTGTTCTATCATTGGGAACTACGGTCTTACCATCGTTCAAATCGTGAGAACACCGACAATGATCTCCTGTGGATTACTGTGTCGGTATATAGTTCGAATCTCAATTTACCTTTACTTAAATGTCATCAGCATTTCACACTAGTAGCAATATCATTTTATCAAATACAATACATCATGGTTCAAGTACTTTAATCATGTTGATCCTTTCATGATAGATAAAATTAAATGATACGCATCTCATGATATCAAAACATGTAAGCATCAATATAGATACATAAGCATGTTATCACAATAATCATGCAATCATACATCATTTAAAACATATCCTAGCATGTTTCTAGGTATTCAAGTAATTAAAAAAACAATAATCATGTTCAACATGTGAAACTCAAATAAGACTAGGGAGCAAGGTAATCATGTAACAACCCAGGCTCACTATGTACCATTATTATCCCCACCTTAGCCACCACTGACTGGGTGTAGGGTTTTGTTCTTGACAAGACTTGAACTTGAGTCTCCCAAAAGCTTTCGACACTCTGAATGTCGGCCGCAAGTTCCTCGGCTAGCTTAGTCCATTCATGTTGGCGGCCTTCCATGGCCTCCAACCATGCTTTTCCATCGACAATGGCAAGTTCCACTCCCCAAAAACCATATTTTGACTGCGCCTTCACTATATCAACTGTGCTTGAATTGTTAGATAATTATAGTCGGTGATAACATCACTGTTCTCATTGCTATTGCAGAATCGTACATGAAACTTCAGCTTCATACGGTTGGTGACTTCCAACTCATGTGTGAATTAAAAGTGATGGTTGGTGACTTCCGACTCATAAAATGAGATGAAGATATTCTCATGGGTTCCCATCGGATAGTTCTTTTCTACGGGCAATATAGCCTGAACGCCCCAAATGGATAACAGATGTCTCCCCGGCCCCTGGCCTCGTCATTCTTACCTTCCTTTCGCTCCTAGCAGAACAAGTAAGGCTTGCAATTGCTCATTTAGTCCAGGCATCACTCAAGTGTTAAACCGATGTGGGATATTATGATCCACCCCCCTTGGACCAGTCCTACCCTAAGGACTCACACTACCATCACACCTAGAGCGGCTCTAATATTATTTGTAACAACCCGGGCTCACTACACACCAATATAGTCCCCACATTAACCATCACTAACTTAGTGTAGGGTTTTGTTTTTGACAAGACTCGAACCTGAGTCTACCAAAAACATTTGACACTAGTAAGGCTCGCAATTGCCTATTTAGCCTAGGCATCACTCTATTGTCATATTGATGTGGGATATTACAAATCATCTCCACCTATTATTTCACTCTTTGCGTTTTAACTTTCACTTTGATGGTTTGGAATCCTTAACCTTTAAGAATTATAAATCATTTCTCAGCATATGTTATTTTTCCAAATGTTTCAGATTGATAATATAATTGTTTCCAAGTCAAATGGGTGAGTCATGTGTAGGATAGTGCAAAATGACTACTACATGGTGTGCAATAGCCTCTCAACACTATAGCATAAGGGTAGTTCAGGGTGGTCAAAGTCTTTGTGCACGAAAAATTTGAAAAACAGAATGGTAATCACCTTGCCCCGGAACTCTTAGCATTATTGTAGTAATGCGAGGTTATTCTCGCATTGCGATGTATTACTGTGTGCAATACTATAGTATTCACGAGGTATTATGGAAAGTCACATCACGTGAGTGTTTCCCATTTCCCTCATGACTAAGACTTCAATATATTAAATTTAGTTTTTAGAGATAAGTATTTAGCGGGTTGAACTGATTTATACTTCTCCGTTAATCATTCCTCCTCTGTTAGTCTCCATAAGGCATTTGCGAGTGGTTTTAATGCTCTGTTACTTAGTCGAGATTGAAACAATGGTTAGAAGTCGTTATAGTTTAATATACTCATGATAAAATGAGTTACAAAACTTGTATAACTATTTGAGCATCATTTCTTATCTCGCAACTCGCTCTAATCAATATCTCGTAATGTATCCTATGCTCAGTTCTCTTCCTGTGAACATTTGTAGGATTGAAAACTCTAGTTCAGAACAAAGGTGGGAAGGATGGAATTAACAGTAGTGGCTAGGGTTTTGCTGCGTGATTAGGGTTTGTAAGCAGCGCAGAATTAAGTGTTTAGGGTTTCTTACGCGGTACCTCTACACATATATAGATAACTCGCAACTTAGAACTTCCATTTCTGGTCTTCAATCGCTCAATGGCAATATCGTGATCTTTGGTGCCAACACCGCAGTCTTGGCACTATTCCTAATCGCAGGACTGTGATCTAAAACTGTGGTACCACGTCCTTAACAAAATTTATGACTTTTTAATCATAAGATCGTGGTCTCCTTGCCAGTACTTTGATCCCACGGGAAAATCAATTTTTTTTTTATTGTAGGACCCAGTCTTCATGCACGATTTTTTTTTCTAAAACTTCGGGTTATTGCACATGCTTTCTTATTTGGGGATGTTCATGAAAAGGTGTACATTGTTAGACCTAAAGCTTTAGTTTGAAAAGCTTTTTGGAGCTGTTCTCACTTTGGGATTCACTTCTTCTAAGGTAGGTTACTCATTGTTCATCAAGTTTACTCCATCTACAATGTCATTGTTGGTTTATGTTAATGCCATTATTCTTATTGGTAGCAACTACTAAGATCATTCTTGTATTGCTCAACTGAATTTTATATTTGCCTTAAAGGGAGTTTAAGCTACTTTTTGGGTGTTGAAGTGCAATGGTTGGCGTTAATTTGGTCTTAAATCGACAAAATACATATAAGATTTGCTTGACAAAACTCGCATGTCAAATGCATAGCCTATGCCAATTCCAGTGGTGATTGTTCCTTCACTTTCTTCTAAGGACGGTGATTCATTTTCTGATGTTCATCTTTATAGAGTTATAGTTAATGTTCTCCAATACATTACGATTACAGATTCTGACATCTCTTTTATTATTGATAAAGTACGTTAGCTACTACAACAAACTTAGTTTTTAGCAACGAAAATATTCGTTGCTAAACCCTAATTTTTTGTTGCTAAAACTTTTTAGCAATAAAAAATTTTGTTGTTAATAGTGTGTGACAATAATCAATTAGCAACAAATAATTGGTTCATTGCTAATAGCTTATTTAGCAACAAAAATATTTTGTTGCCAAAAAACATCTATAGCCCCAATTTATTTCATTGCGAAAAGTTTATTTTAGCAACAAATTAATATGTTACAAAATTAAAATTTTGGCAACAAAAGTTTATACTTTAACAACAATATTTTTTGTTGCTAAATTATGTCGATAGAAATAATATTTGTTGCTAATTGGTTACTTCAACAACAAAAAAACAAGCTATAAAATGAACAAATTTCTTTTGTAATAATTTATATATTACATATGCTTAGAAGACAAAAAGATAAAACTATTAAGTTAAACCAACTAATAAAAGTTGTTTATCTTTCAATAGAAACATGATTTTAAGCTCAGAAGTGAAGAGCATGTTCACCAGAAAATGGTTCATGATGACATCAGCAGCTACAGCGAAAACTAGGACATAAATCTCAATCTATGTGCTTTCAGAGAGTTAATTCCGAATCGAAAGCCAACATTGATCAACTACAGTCATTTGTATTATTCCTAATCAACAATAGTGAGTATTCTCAAAGCCCTTTGATGATACAAGAAAGCAAGATGGGAGGGAGAGATGAGGGTATATTTTTTGCATACAGTAGCATGAAGTTGAGATGAAGCTCAATAGCTTAACCGTTATAGTCCCTCTGAGAGAATTTGGGTTTTGGATAAAAGACTGCCACTAGATGTGTAACATAAATGAGTCTCCATATCCCAAAGTTTAGAAAGGAACGAATGAAACCTCTAGATGTGTAAACATATCTAACGCTCATACCCAAGTCCAGGTAACATGGCTTAGTAACAAAATAAGACATTTTAGGACACCAACCAAGCACAAGATTTTCATAAACTCAGCAAAATCCAAAGAGAGTAATGATCAACTAGACTCAAAAGAATACATTTCCAACATTCATCTTCATTCAAGGTTAATTGTGCAAACTTGCTTGACCACTGGTAAAATCTGATGTTGCCTGCCATAAGGTATGCTTCCTAGGCTGCAAATTCGTTTCCCTAAAGAATAGAGGTTGTCGAGCTAGCCACATACAACAAAATCCTTCTAAGATTGAGCAAATCAGAAAACGCACTGTAATACTACGTTCAATACAATAGTTTACCACTATGTCCAAGGTCCCTGGCACATTATCAAGGCAATTTGCCTTCAAAGCCACTATATGCAGATATATATCCTCCCATGTCCCAATTCTTAGAAGCAAAGCAGGAAAATTATAATCTTTGAGCTTGTCAGTAGCACCAGCACTGGAGGAACAACTTTTAACTTCCTTCTTTTCCCTAGATTCCACATTAATACTACTATTTCCAGCTCCCAATGTAAAAGAATCTCCTTGGAAAAACCTCATTTGAATCAAATCAAGAAGCGAAGGGTTCTTCTTCAGCTGCAAACCCAAATGACTTGGCTCGTCCAATGGATTATACTACAAAGGTGGCATTGGTGCAACAGTAGCGCCATTCCTCCACTGTTGCATCAATATCCCCCATACTATTGATCAATAGATGAAGTTGAGCTTCTTCATCTATTGATCAATCGATGAAGCTTGCCTTTTGCTGGGGCATCCATAGACTGAACAAGTAGAACATTATTTGATGGTAACCTCACTGAACCATACAAATGAAATTAGTCATATGAATTAAAATCAGTAGCTTATGAAAGCCTATTTATATAAAGAAAGAAAAAATGCAACATGATACTATCATTTTAAAAATTTTGCAGTTCAAATATGAGAACTAAATTGCCAAAAAGCCCACATATTAAAAACAAGGACTTACATTTTTCTAGTAAGAATTTTTGGCAATAAGCTTGAGAATAGACCATTTCCATATTGTATCCCCATATCGGCCTTGTTGCTTTCTACAGAACAGGGTGAAAGCTGCACAAATTTTGACAGTGATCCCTGGCTTTGACTAATAGATCTCCAAGAAGTCACTGCCAAATTATTAATTTTTTCTACCCTAACAACAAGTTGCTCTAGAATGAGCTTGGCTAAGATATAACCAAAATATCCAAAAAAAAAACTAAGAAACTAAGAAACTAAGAAAAGGAGATTGTAGGAGTGAGCTGTGATAATCTGAATAAGAAATGTGATGAAGCAAAGCTTTTTTCTCACTAGGAACTCATCCACTAGCAAGTAGTAAGAAATCACAAACACATGGATTTGCGATTCTAGAAATCAATCCTGTTCTGATGCCCTAGCTTGATGATCACTGCTCTAATCCAACGAAACCTGACTTTGTTACTAAAAGAAGATCAAGATGATGGAGAGAGGAGAGATCGCGAAGACAAACTGTGAGAGAAAGGAGAAAAGAGAAGACGGTGATGAACTGTGCAAGAGGAGAAAAGCGAGAAAGTAAGAGAGAGAGAGAGAGAGAGAGAGAGAGAGAGAGAGAGAGAGAGAGAGAGGAAAACATGTGGATTTGTGATTTTAGAAATTGATCCTGCTCTGATGCCCTAGCTTGATGATCATTACTCTAATCCAATGAAACCTAACTTTGTCACTAAAAGAAGATCAAGATGATGGAGAGAGGAGAGATCGCAAAGACGATGACGATGACGATGACAACGAACTACGAGTGAGGAGAAAAGTCAAAGAGAGACAAAGAGGAAATCAATGCGCAACAGAGAGATGAAGAAGAAGTTGAAGCCTAAAAAAATTAACAAGAAAATGTTTTTAGTTTTTAACAACAAAATTTGTAACAACAAAAAAGTAATTTGTTGCTAGTCTTATTATAAGAGAAGCAACAACAAAATTTTTAACAAAAAAAATAATTTGTTGCTAATCTTTTTTTATATAAAAATAGTAACAAAAATAATTTTTTGTTACTGAAAGTAACAATAAAAAATAAAATATTATTATTATTATTATCATTATAAATTGTTTAGTAAAATTAGCAAAGTAATATTTAGCAACAAAATTTATGTTATTGCAGAATACTTTGTTGCTAAATATCAAACTTGGTGTAGTGAGTATATGTAACTCCCACAATCTTTGTTGGAAAAGAATGGCGCACAATTTGATACTGTAAAAACACTTCTTTTAATGATCTTTTCTTTCAATAATCACAACATCTTGAGCTTACTAGTTAGGATAATTTTGGATGAGGCAACTTCTTGATGATAAAAGATCTACCTACGACTTTTCATATTTTCGTTGGTGGCAATATTGTATCATTGTATTGTAGGAAGTAACATAATGTTGCTAAATCTAGTACTGAAGCTAAGAATCATAGTCTAACCAATGCCACCGTAGATGCTTTCATGGCTTCAATTTTGAATCTCCAAGCTCAAGATTCAATTGTCTGGCCAACGTCTTCTCTAGAGTAGATAATCAAAGCTTTGTTGCTCAATTTACAAATCTCATTCTCCATTATGGTATCAAGCGTATGGAGCTCCATGCCTAATTTATTAAAGAGAAGGATGTTAGTAAAACTCTCCTTATTCAACATGGTTCTTGCAATTGAACAAATGGTAGACATATAAAATAAGCTCATGTCTTCTTTGTTCCCCATAAATGCCAAGGTCAACAATCAAATTATCTAAATTTGGGTGGATTTCATTTTTGCGTTTGTAAAAGACCAACACGAATCAAACTATTGCAATTATATTTTTATGTAATTGCAACACTTATGAGTATTTAATCATTTTTTTTTCGTATAGCACGATTCATTTAATAAATACAATGATAAAAGAAATATTTAAAAAATGTTCTTTTTATATAATATACTCTCAGAAAATTATGATCAAAAGTTTGGTTTTGTTAAGAGTATGGATTTTATAGTTATGATATTTAATATTGATTTGATTCCACTATTTGAATCAATTTGTTTAGAATTTTAAATTCAATTAGTCTGACTAATATTAAAAAAAATTGAAAAAGAAAGTATTAAAATACTTGTTACGGTTATATCAAATGCAATGCTACTAAAACACTTATGACCATTGATATTTTCCACGTTTAATGCTCATAGTCATTAATAAAAGAGTGATACATATTTCAAGATGGATACAATGATTGTCAACATTGTAATTATATTTTCTATAACTGCAACAATTATTTTACCATTATCCTTTTCAAAATATAATAGATTATAAGCTGTCAAATACTAAATCAATTAAGGGCTTGTTTGGTAACTCTACTTCTTAAATATTTAGTACTTATTTGTTAAGACTTTTTATAGTAGAACTAATTAAATAAGAGCTTATATTTTATAAAGTGTTTGATAA
>JAJIYU010005190.1:0-22792 GCA_030144865.1 Tinospora cordifolia
ATACAAAAAAAAAAATGGGCAGGCCGAAAATCGCACGGGCCGAACGGCTCGTGCCAGCGCTGGACTGCACCAAAATAGAGGCGCGTGGGCTGGCCCACGTGCCCGTTTCCCCCCTCTTCTTTGTTTTTGATGATTTTTGGCACAATTTTTGCATTTTTTTTCCAGGTTTTTGGCAAGAAAAATCAGCAAAGAACCTAGTTTTGGCCCCCGCATTTGATCCTCCGTAGCTTTGCTGACTAGAGCTTTGAATATGGGACACATGTGATTCTTGCATGGCAACTGACAAGCCATATGGGTGGCCACGTGTTGAGCTTTTTGCAATGCAAGAGGTGGTGGAACATGCAACAAAAACCACCACTGTTGAGCAGGTTTCTTCTCCAATTTGAATCCTACATTCAGCAACTCGATTCTCCTTGATCCCTTGCTCGATTTTCCTGAATTTTAACTCATTTCAAATCTCTCACATCCCTCTCGAAGAACCCCCAAGCCCTTTACCAAAATGCGCAACCACTAGAGGGGAAAACGATCACAAATAGGAGCCAGTTGTCCAAGTTGCAGCATAAATCTCAGTTTTCAGTTTTTGCAACACATATTCTAGAGCTCATATCTCCTTCATTCCTCATTCGATTTTCCTAAAATTTAGTTTATTTTCAAGCTCTCACATCCCTCTCAAAGAACCTCCAAACCCTTTGTCAAAACATACAACCACCAGAGAGGAAAACAAGCAGGAGCAGGTGCTGGTCGTCAAGGTTGCAGACAGAGCTGTTGAAAACTTGTGCTGATTTGATTTTCAATGGAGTGATTCCCAACCTATCCAAGACCCATTCTTGAGGTAAAAACACTCATTTTCTTCCTTATTACGTGTATTTCAATCTCCAAGTAATAGAAATTAGAATATGAGATCCTAACCACATTTTATAAGGTGATTAAGATGACTGTTTGATCAACTATTTCAACAGTTTCAACAGAAAATATACTTTGGGACCAAGTTGGAGGTAGTGTTTGCAATACCTAGAAGTGTCCGTTTGGACTGAGATCTAAGGCATTTTGAACCCCATACTTGAAACTATAAAATGGTATAAATCTCAAATCATAAGCCTTTGTAGTTTGGATTTTTTATGCTTGCAAATGTGCCATATTAGTTGGATGTTCTAGGACTTAGAAAAAATTTTCAGAGAATCCTTACGCATGTTATGTTTTGGGAGATGTATTTGAGAGTGTTTATGATTATATTTGCTTGTTGTCTTGGATAGAACTAAATTAATTAGAGTTCTATGATCTAAAATCTTACAAAAATAATAAGAAACATTCTTAGATTGATGTTAGAACAAGAGTAGATAAGCACTTGAAAACTATAGGAAATTTGAACCATTTGAACAATCTGTTACATGACACAAAAGTAGGAGACTAGTTGGCTAATTTGAGTTAAAATTTGGTGGAGAGGTCACTAGACATGTTAATATTATGTGTACCAAATTTCGGGCCATTCTGAATCTGGAAAGTAGGTTAACCAACTCACTAAGTAACTGCCTGTGACAGGGGATACGAGATTTCACAGTTCCTGTTAATGCACTTAGAAACCTTAGTAAATTGTGTCCAAAAATCAGAAATTCAAATTCTAATGAAGTTTTAGGTAGTGTAGATGAAATCTAAAAAATTCCCGCAAATCCGACTTACAGATTAATCGCAAAAAGATCGACAAATTCACTGTGCAAGAGAGCAAAAAGCATGAAATTGGGCTAAGTATTGAAATTTGGGAATTTTGACCTAAATGACCCAAATTGACCTAACTTCACCCAATTGGACCCAAATTAACCAAAGGTGACTAAGTTTGACCATGTTTGACCAATTGACCAAGTTTAACCAGAACTGATCGAATTTGATCGAAACGACTTGGGTCGATCGAGACCAATTAGAAACAGTGGAATTAGATATTAAGCCACAATATAGAAAGAACTGAGATTGAGTTCAATTAATGCAGATTCTAGTGAACACTGCAAGACTCGGCCTAGTGTGGACAGGTCATCGGTGCGCGGGACCCGAGGTGAGTAGTTTGATTTAGGTGTTTTCTATGACTTGTGTTCCTTGCATGAAATTTATGTGAAATGACATGGTTTAAATGGTTTTATGAGATTGATATATATTATTTGAATGAATTTTGAAAAGTGTAGATGTATACGAGTAATGAGACCATAGGCTCGAAGGCTGAGCGTTGGGTCAAGGTACACGATATGATTGGGATTAGACTCGAAGGTCCAACATCGAGGTTAGGGCATATGATCAATGCGCCTAGCCTCAGAACCCACTCAAGTCACGACACTTAAGGGCCGAGCGTCAGGTTTAGGGTATTTTTTGGGTACGCCTAGCTCACGACCCGCTCGAGTAGCCAATACACCTAACTCAGGACCTGCTTGAGTGATGACCGTAGGTTGGGTTTGCTGATTTAACTCTAGCCTAGATACAACTTTTGACTAGCATGGATTTAAGATGTTTTCTGAAACTATTGCACTATTTATGACTACTTTCATTCTATGTCATGCATTCAAATATTATATCGTTTTTACTGCTCATGCATACATGCACTATTTGGAATGCTAATTCTGGTTGACATGCTGGTCTTACTACTCACTGAGCCACGTTGATTTAGGCTCACTACTCTATTAATATTTCAGGTTCTTCGGTGACTGACAAAGGGAAGGGCGTGGTGATCACCTAGCTCCCTAACGTTTTTTATTCCTTTTGATTTAGAGGTTGCTCATTCCTTATGTATGTATAAATGGTGAACTATGTATTTTGGACAAGACACGTGTAATATAATGTTTACTTTCTGTATGTTTGTTTACTTTCGCCCTGGTTCTTTTAATTATTCTGATATCGTTTGCTGTTGTATGAGATTGGAGAGGCTTAACAGTGGTTGGGCGAGCTCGACATGGTGTGTGAGTTTGTCAAGCCACTATGCTGGTCGACCTGCCCTTTGGCCTAAGGAAGGGGTCCCGACAGACTTGGTATCAGAGCTTAGGTTCGAAAGAATCGAAAAAACTGTAATAAATAAAGAACTTAGGCGATATCAGAATAATTGCGAAAGTAAACAAATCAGCAAACAAAGGAGATAAACTGTCACTTATAAAACGTATCTTGAACGGAATGTACTATACTACTAAACATTTAGAGTCTGGTGCATTTTGAATACTTGAATAACCAATAGTTCAATTTGAACTGCAGATAGAGATGCCACCCAGGAGGGGTAGAGCACCCCTTAGGCGGGATAGACTACTGCTCAGGCCTAGAGAGCCGACACCACCACCACCAACTCCAATTTAGCCCGAGCTAGACCCCATACAGAGGCTCGAGGCTGTGATTAGGGCCTCTAATGAGGCTGCTTAGGCCCAGACGGCCTTACTGATGGAGATAATAGATCAATTGGAGGTTAACAGATAGAAGTTTAAGCTTGTAGTGTAGCCTGCTCCACCTGTGCCACCAGCTGCTAAGCCACTAATTAGGCCAGTAGTGGCACCTGTAGCCCCAGCCCAGGATAGACAGGGAAATGAGAGAGCCCATGCCTTGCTCTTTAATAGTTTTATAGATTTGCGCCCTGAGAAGTTCAGAGGCAGCATTAGTCTAGAGGCAGCAGATGATTGGTTGCTAAACATAGAAAAGAACGCTGAGACACTAAGATTATCAGAAGCCGATCAGGTTCTATTTTCAACCCATATGTTAGAGAGTGAGGCTGCTAGATGGTGGCGTTCTACAAGGAGCATTGAGGGCCAGATCACTTCTTGGGCCAGGTTTAGATAGCTATTTCTAGAGGGTTACGTTCCCAATACTAATAGGGAATGTAAGAAGGTAGAGTTTCTGAGCCTACACTTGGGGACCATAACCATGAGAGAGTAGACACATTGGTTCTTACAGTTGGAGGCCTGCGCACTTGGGCTGATTGCTGAGCAGAGAGAGAGGGCTGGATTCTATTGATGAGGGTTGAGCGTCACCATCAGATAGGTGACTTTCACATCCAGGGCCTGGACCTTAGAGGAGATCCAAAGGGAGGCCCTACGGTATGAGATAAATGGTTTAGATAAGCACCTTGAGATTTCAGTAGTATCTAGTAGTACCCTCAGCCACAACCATAGTAGCAAGCTGTATCACAGACTCAGCCATCATACAGAGGTGGGCCTGGGGGTCATCGAGGCCATGGTCATTTTCAGAGGCAGAAGAAGGAGAAATACTATGAGGGATAGTCAGACAGCACTCCCAGCCAGACCACCACCAAGGCGGTGGCACTTGCAACCATTCCTGTGCAAACACATCCACCAGCACAGTAGCAGAGCACATTTTTTGGGGCCTGAGGCAGAGGTCGTGGTCGAGGTCATGGATAGAGTCAGAGCTATCAAGGAGGACAGAGACCACCCTTTACATGTTATCAGTGCGTACAGGTTGGACACAAGAGGGCTGAGTGTTCGACTCTTATAGGGGGTCCTAATTCTTCTACCCCAATTATTAGAGACAGAGTTGTAACACCCCAACCCCCATATCTTTAAGCATTGGACATGACCACCATTCTCTTGACAGTAGACTAAACCAAACGACGGGTCAGGCCGGTGTTACATTTACAAGTACACAACTTACATCACTTTCTATTCAATTATTTCATGCCTTGATTATATTTAACAGTACATAACTTAAATTTAAGAATTTAATAAGGCAATAATATAAGAAATAACTGAAATTCATAAACTCAATTAATTAAATAAAATTGAATACATAATTTGATCTTGAAGAAAACTATTACAGTGGAAGATTCAAAACTTGGGCAACATGCCCTTACATAGAAATTAAAAACTTTTTAAATAAAAAGAACCTAACTAATATTCATGGTCTTCATCTAAATCAATTACCTGAAAATAGAAGGAAGGGTGAGCACATAGCCCAGTGGATCTTTCTAAACATTTAAATCATTATTTCAATTCAAACAAACCAAGCATATCAAAAACTTTTGTACATTAGGCGATTCAAACAAATTTCTTGTTTATGGTTGACATTCAGACCAAAAGAGTTTAATCTCTGTGTTCCACATCGTTGGGAGAGAGAATCACTCTTGGAAACTCAAACCTAATATCTATGAAGTAGGATCACTCTTGGAAACCCAGTTCAAAATCATCAAAGGTAAGCCGACAAGCCGGATCGGGGGTGGAACACACACGATGACACTATGCAGTCCATCATCACACTGGTACGTGGATTGAATCATTATTTAATCTTTTATTAGTGATAAAACACACAATATTGGATTAAACCATTGATGCAACATGTACATAACATGAATCATCAAATATTTAATCATGGCACAATTCAAGCATATCATGCATCATTATTCTTGATTTCTAAACATGCATAACATGTATATTCATGACACATCAAATAAATAAAGTATGCATATTTAAAACATATATTCAATCATTAAACTTCAAAACATCATCACACATGCAAGACTTATTCAAATTAAAATAAAGAAGTAAAAGTTAGAAATCACTTCCACCTTAAATAAATTTCTTCTGCACACTTCTGAAATTCGGCAAAGTTTCGTTACTTCAAAGCTTTCAAACACTCAAGAACTCTCAAGAATACTCAAGAACAATTCAAGATCACTCAAGAACTGAAGGGATTACCAAAAAGAAAGCTAGAGAGAGTCAAGAGGGACTAGTATGCTCTTGACTTGGGATGAAAACAATGAGAGCACTAAGGGTCCTTTATATAGAGTTCAAAATGGTATAGAATGGCAAGTTTTTGGTGCTCTCCTTATAGAAAACTTGCCAATTATTTAAAATTTCGTGCCCCCCAAGCATAGAAAAATAGCAAGTATATTTGAATAATTTTTTTTGGAATTTAGAAACATTTTTTTGAATTTTTTTGGAATTTTTTCAGATTTTTTTTCGGATTTTTTCATTATTTACTCGGTTTTAATCGGAGTGTGGATTTTGGACCGTTGATGATCCTCAATCGCATCAACAATTCGCGATCATCCAAAAATCGTCTCGGCTTCAGACCGTTGGATTTCCTCGATCGCAGCATAAGATCAGGGTGCCTCAGATCTCGTCCGTCAGATGAGCCTCGATTGTAGCACGGTTGTTCGCGATTAGCGAAACTAGTGTGGAACGTTGATCAACCTTGAGTGCAGCACTGAATCGCGATCGATCAAAAACGTCTCAAATCTGGGCCTTCAGATCTTCCTTGAGCGCAGCACCGTTCGCGATCAACCACTATAAATTTGATCTTCGCCGTCGAATGAACATCGAGCGCAGCACCAGATGATCATCCTACCACGAGCACGAATCCTGGCCATTGGATTGTCATCGATTGCAGTGTTCGGATCTCTAATCGTGATCAACGAAATGAAATCGGACCGTTAGATCAGACAGATTGATTCTGGGCCGTTGGATTTCGGTGATTTGGTGCTCCTGAACGTCGGTTTGTTTTTGATTTTGTTCGTTGGATCGACCAGATTAATTTTGGACTGTTGGATACAGTTTCTAATTACCAAAATCACTTTCTAAGGTTGCTATTATCCAAAATTTGCCAATTTTACACTTTCTAATTAATGTAAACATGGATTTTTGCACATGTCCTTCCATTTTATTAAGTTTCTAATATTCCCTCCTTTCTATTTCTTTAATATTGTATTTATTAGAGATATTTCTATTTCTTTAATATTTTTAATGCCAACAATTTAATAATCTACATTTTTTTCATTTCTTCATTTTCATATATTTTTATTTATATTTATTTCATATAATTATTTTCAGATAATTATTTATGTGATTATAACTTGATCCTTATATAATGTTCTAGATAACGCATACTACATTTTTATTCAATTATATAAATTTTTCTATATACATATTCCTATAATATATAGTATTTAACACACATATTATTCACACACACATTAACCTATGTGTGTGTGTGTGTGTGTGTGTGTGTATACTTTATTTCTATTCTTTTAATTTCATAATTAATTCTGCATAATTGACATTTTTATTTAAATATCGAATTAAGGTTTCATTTGCCTACCCATAATTTGCACCTAAAAGTTTCTTAAAATCTTCAAAGTTCATTCATTTTACGTATTTCATTTTAATTTCATTAAACTTATTTATCTTTAATTATTTGACAAAATTTTGGGTTATTACAAGAGCATAGGTCGTCACCCAACCTGACCCTGATTGAACGAGGACCTTGGTGGAAGGTACTGTCACTCTTTGTGATTCATCTATACATGTGTTGATTGATGCTGGTTCTACTTTGTCCTTCATTTCTAGATGTGTTGTAAATAGACTGGGACATAGGCCAGTTAGGGTTCCTACTTGGTTGAGTTGAACACTACTGTTAGGGAACGCATCTACCCCACCATGATATGTGAGAGGTATGTATTTAGGATGGGGGACTTTGAGACTGTAGTAGACCTTTGAATATTGGAGTTTCTCGAGTTCGATGCCATACTCAGCATGGATTGGCTGGTTGCATACCACGCACATGTGGATTACTACGCCAAGAGGGTTGCGTTTTAGATTTCAGGCCAACCCACTATCACCTTTCAGGGGAGAGCTTCAGATAGGTAGAGTACTCATGGCAGATTAGTGACACAGCACGAGATTGCTCCTCTAGCCAACTTGACGACCATAGAGATTTCCCTAACGTGTTCCCCAAGGATCTAGCTGGCTTGTCCCCTAAGTGGGAGATCGACTTTATTATCGAGATCATTCCAAGGACATAACCTGTATCAATTGCTCCTTACCGCATGGCGCCTAAGGAGTTGTAGGAGTTGAAGGTCCAGCTGGAGGAGTTGTTGAGTAAGGGCTTCATCTCACCTAGTGTGTCACCTTAGGGTGTTCCAGTATTGTTTGTGAAGAAGAAGAACGGGAGCCTCTGTTTATGCATCAACTACTAGCAATTGAACAAGGTGATGATCAAGAATAAGTACCCCCTTCTGCTTATTGACAACTTATTTAATCAGCTTAGAGGTGCAAAGGTGTTTTCAAAGATTGATCTGAGATCTGGGTACCATCAACTGAGAGTTAGGGAGGAAGATGTGTCGAAGACTCGTTCCGCACTAGATATGGGTACTATGAGTTCTTGGTCATGCCGTTCGGCGTAACAAATGCCCCAGCTATGTTTATGGACCTCATGCAGAGGGTGTTTCAGCCATACCTTGACACCTTTGTGATTATTTTCATTGATGATATCTTGATCTATTCGAGGTCTCATGAAGAACATGCTGAGCACTTGAGGATTGCATTGCATACTTTAAGAGAGCATAGGTTATATGCTAAGTTTAGCAAGTGCGAGTTTTGGCTATCAGAGGTTCAATTTTTAGGTCACGTGGTTAGAACTGAGGATATTTCTGTGGACCCCACTAAGGTAGAGATGGTTATCAGTTGGCCGAGACCTACCACAGTAACCGAGATCTGTAGCTTCTTGGGTTTAGTAGGCCATTATCGCCATTTTTTCCAGAATTTCTCAAGGATTACAACTCCGATGATGAAGCTAACCAAGAAGGATGCTCCATTTGTATGGACTAATAAGTGTGAGGAGGCCTTTCTTGAGCTTAAGTAGAGATTGACATCGACTTCAGTACTAGTGTTACCAGAGCCCAACCGAGAGCTGACCATATACACTGATGCATCACAGATAGGCTTGGGCTGTGTATTGATGTAGGATGATAAGGTTGTAGCTTTTGCCTCTCAATAGTTGAAGGATCATGAGAGGAACTACCTTATGCATAACTTAAAGCTGGCAACATTACCTTTATAGCGAGTGTTTCATGCTCTATTCAGATCATAAGAGCCTCAGATATTTGTTCTTACAAAAGGATTTGAACATGAGACAAAGGCGATGGATGGAGCTATTGAAGGACTATGACTCCACTATTGAATACCACTCGCGGAAAGCTAATGCAGTGGTTGATGCTTTAAGTTGGAAATGGGTCAAGACTGCATGCATGGTGAGACATATGGCCCATAAGTGGATGATGTTTGATTTTGCTTCGATCATGAGTATCCATGAGTTATTTACTTAGGCTAGAGTCAGTGCACAGATTTCTGCCCAACCAGTCCAGATTTAGGAGATCATGGAGGGGCAGCCTCGTGATGTAGACTATGATATGTTCAGGGCTTAGGCAGATGACGCTTCTCATGGAGAGTAGTCACTTCATTCATAGGGTGTACTGAGGTTTAGGGGACAGCTGGGTACCAAATGATGCTAGTTTGAGGTGCAATGTGCTCGAAGAGCTATACCAATCGAGATATGTTGTTCATCTGAGTGCCAATAAGATGTACCAAGATGCTAAACGAACATATTGGTGGCCCAGGATAAAATGGGACATAGCAGTCTTCATTCAGAGATGTGATACATGCCAGTAGGTTAAGGATGGGCACTAAGACCTGGTGGATTTGTCACAACCCACTTTGTAAAAGTGACGTCACAACCGGCGCATAGTGTCATATATACTACACCTACATATATAATACTATGTCAGCCTCTTAACTCAATACTACTTAATATCCATACAAAAATTTTGACAAAGTCTCCCCTAAAATTTTGACTTATAACAAATAAATTCATCACCTGATAAACACTTTATGAATCCACCAGTTCACAACATATAATATTAAATCACATGCTATCATCAATTATAACTCATAGGTAATTTACAAAGTCCCACACTCTTAACTAGTATAAACAAATTCAAATCCTTCTAATGATATTATACATATAGTGATAATTATAATTATACAAAAAAACAACCCACAAAATAATTAAACCCAGGCACATAGTAGTGACTGAAGAGTCGACTATCCTTCTTGTGCCGGTTTCTTCCCTATCTTATCTGTTCTTGAAATGTTAAAGATAATAAGTGAGCAACAACATGCCCAGTGAATAATCTTTATCTATGGCATTTAGATGCATTTAAATAATTATGTAGAAAATCAAATTAGATAAAACATTTAAATTCATCATGCACATTTAAGCCATATATACATGCATTTAACATAGTGATCATGCTATTTTCAATGCATCATTTAATAACACACATGCACATCCACATCTTTCAGAAGTAGAGTCAGTCTCACTTCTTGTTTGGCCTGGACAATAGTAGATTGTACCTCTAATTATCACCCACTCCACAACCATTTCAAAGATTATTACATAAAGAAAGGCTGATACTTCTAATGGCTCAGTCTCAAATCGATTATCACATAAGAAGTATTATTCCTTATGGTTTAGTCCATCGAAATGATATTGCATTTTAGATATGCTCTTGCAAATCCAAAACACACTGTCGTGTAAACAAAATTTTATGAATTTCAAAACAAATGCAAATATGTCAATAAAAATAGCATGCTTACATTCAAATCCATTTTATATCTATAATGCCATATAAATAACCAAGATAAAGAAATACTCATAGAATACCAACAACTAATCTCGTTGGGCATTTATCTCACTTCCTGATATAATAATTAGCCACTTCCAAATTTACTGTAAAATTTAGTATATATAATCCATCATTTCATATATATTATATATTTTCATTTGCATTAGTTCTCATTTTATAAAAATCATAGTTTTGACATAATATCACCATTCATATAATGCCAAAAATAATTACTACTCATCAAAATTACCATCCAACCAATTTTCAATATCCACTCCCAAAAATATAGGTTCCAATGCACCGAAATCAACCTATCACAGAAACAATTTATATCCAAAAATATCAATTAATTTATTTTTATAAAGAATTTCTAATGTGTTTATTGTTCATATTTAATCACATACGTGTATTAGACAACACTTATGACTGCACATTAGCTCGAATATTCTCAATAACCTTTAAAATTATTTTTTTTTCAAATACTATATTTTTATGGCATCAAATAAATCAAATAGGCTATCCAAATCATATTTTCTTTAATTTCCTAAATTTTTATAAATAATCTCACTGATCAATCATTCACCAAAAATTCATTTGATATTTAAAATTCACAAATTTGGTGTCAATGGGTACGTATTTTCATTCTCTACATTCCTATGGGTTTCAATTAAAGTTTTATTTGGGTTTAACATATCCAAAAACCTATCCAAAGGTTATGAAACTTTGGATATTTATTTTAAAATCTACAGAATAAACGAACAAAAACTAATTACATATCTGAGATCTACTTATCACCATGAGTGTTTTGGTATAATTTTTATTGAATTTTACTCACTGTGAAAAAATACTCAATTTTTGGGTACAATTATAAAACATCGTCCACAGTAAAAATTACACCCTTATAATTGTAGTACAAAGCTTACTTAGCATTTTTATAACAAGAATTTGGGACAAATGACTTATTGGTACATCAAATCCGTTGGAAAATAGAATCTTCTCCTTTAGTTTCTCTTTTGTTCTCCTTTGTTTTTTGTTTTTTCTCCTGTGTGGTGCGTCTCTAGAAATCGACAAGAAAGAAAAAAATGCAACAAAAACAAGTCATGTTCCATGCTCCATCGCATCACGTCTCACTTTACTTACATATCTTGTCCAGATCACCCCATTACCCCACATCACATGCTACACTTGGCAAGGGAAATTACTCAACTACCCTTATCATTAAACACCACACCTACACACCCTTGTACACATGCATGTTACCTAACCCAAAAGTCAACATGATTCCTTTCTTAGATTAACTCATCCCATCTGTTTTTATCCTCTCTTTTTATGTATTATTTTTTTAACAACGTTAT
Organism: Tinospora cordifolia; assembly: GCA_030144865.1. Taxonomy (NCBI): domain Eukaryota; kingdom Viridiplantae; phylum Streptophyta; class Magnoliopsida; order Ranunculales; family Menispermaceae; genus Tinospora; species Tinospora cordifolia. The sequence continues at coordinate 11,785 of JAJIYU010005190.1, forward strand.
TACATACATATCATTTATTTTCCCATTCTTTTCCACTATTGTCACATACATATATAATATACTTTGATTTTGGCCACCATGATAACCCCACTTAATATATATACATATGCACATAATGCTCCCATTTAATGTTGTATCATTATTTTTTTTCTTATTTCTTTTCCACTTTATTATATTTAGTTTATTTTTTAATTTTTTTAATACTACTTTGTTAATTAATTTATACATGTATCATGTACTTTCAATACATGGGTATAATTATACGTACATACGCCTAATTCATAGAAATACATATATTTATATGCATTTACATTCACTTAAATTAATTTACTTGTCAAATTTAAATATGGGGTATTACAGGATCTTTACAGCCCTTATCTATACTGGAGTAGAAGTGGGAACATATTACTATGAAATTCGTGACAAGACTACCCCGTACACAATAGAGGCATGATGCTATTTGGATAGTTGTAGATCGTTTGACGAAATCTACCAACTTTCTTCCTATGCATACTAAGGATTCAGTGGAGCGATTGAGCCAACTTTATATTAGAGAGATTATGGGACTCCATGGAGTTCCCTTGTCTATAGTATCGGACAGAGACGTTGGGTTCACGTCTTGCTTTTTGCAGGCATTATAGGCTCAGTTGGAGATGAAAGTGAACCTTATTATAGCATTCCATCCACAAACTAATGGTCAATCTGAGCATGTGATTCAGATTTTAGAGGATATGTTGCGATCTTGTATTTTGGTGGTAGTTGGGAAGATCACTTAGCCTTGTGTGAATTTGCTTATAATAACAACTACTAGTCGAGCATTGACATGACACCATTTGAGGCATTATATGGTTGACCATGCAGATCCATTGCTTGTTAGGCCGAGATTGGTGACACGGCAGTATTGGGCCCTACCTTCATACAGGAGCAGAATGCGAAGATACAAAGGATTCTATAGAATATGAAGGCAGCTCAGGACAGACAGAAGAATTATGCAAATAACCAGAGAAGGGTCCTTGAGTTTGATGTTGGTAACCATGTCCTCCTCTACATTTCGCCTCGCAAGAGGCAAACTTCAGGATTTCAGGGAAGCTCACATCAAGATATATTAGGCCTTTTGAAATCCTCGAGAAGATTGGCCCCATGGCCTATCGACTAGTGTTACCACCACAACTATCGGTTGTGCATAATGTATTTCATGTTTCTATATTGAGAAAATATCACCCCGATCCCTCGCACATTATCGATTTGAGACATATTGAGTTGCGAGAGGACTGTACATATGATTGGCGGCATATGGCATCATAGATTGAGCTGTAAAGAGGTTGCGCAACAAGGAGATACCAATGGTACATGTGCACTTGTAGTTCCATAATGCTGAGCATGATACGTGGGCGAGTGAGGACTTCATCATCCGACACCACCTTGAGTTGATGTGCGTTGCTCCTTAATTTGTATTATCTGCACCATTGTAAATTTCAAGGATGAAATTTCTTATAATGAGTGAGGGTTGTGACGACCCATAGTTTTGATATACAATTAATGGGTTCGATATATGCATTTTTTGAAATTTTTAATGAAAATATATGAATTTTTCTTATTTTTAATCATTTATAGAAGAAAATTTGAATAATTGGAAAAATATAATTTTGAGGTGAAAATACATGAATTTATAAGGAAAATATAATTTCTGGAGAGCATATGTCTTTTAGGATTGATTATTGATTTTTTTTGGAATGATTATGAAATTTTTAGAGTAATTAATAGAATTTTTGAGAAAAAAATATAATTTTTAGGTGGGTTATTCAATTTTAGGAAAAATAATTGTATAAATAATGAAAATGGTGTATAATTGGAGGATTCTTTAAAGAAAATTGAGTTGGAAATAAATCAAGTGATTTTAGAAAAAAAATGGTGAAAATCAAGTATATATGTATATGTATACCTATACAAATACAAAAAATAAATACAAAAAAATGGGCGGGCCTCGGTAGACCCAAGCACAAGGTCTAGGCTGGCCTAGGCCCTTACGGGTTTGGGCCACTGGCACGGGCTGAGCCTGTGCCAACGCTAGGCTGCGCCAAAATAGAGGCGCGTGGGCCGGCCCACGCACCCATTTCCCCCCTCTTCTTCGTTTTTGATGATTTTTGGTGCGATTTTTTGCATTTTTTCTAGGTTTTTGGCGAGAAAAACGAACAAAGAACCTGGTTTTTGGCCCTCGAATTTATCCCTCTAGCAACTCCACCTGCTGAAGCTCTGAATGTGGAACACATATGATTCTTGCATGGCAACTCACAAGCCACGTGAGTGGCCACGTGGTGAGCTTTTTGCCATGCAAAAGGTGGTGGAACATGCAACAAAAACCACCATTGTTGAGCAAGTTTCTTCTCCAATTTGAATCCTACATTCAGCAACTTAGTTTTCCTTGATCCCTTGCCCGATTTTCTTGAAATTTAGCTCATTTCAAAGCTCTCACATCCCTCTCAATGAACCCCCAAGCCCTTTGCCAAAATGCACAACCACTGGAAGGGAAAAGGATCACAAACAGGGGCTGGTTGTCCAAGTTGCAATAGAAATCTAATTTTTCAGTTTCTGCAACACATATTCCAGAGCTCATATCTCCTTCATTCTTCATCTGATTTCCTTGGAATTCAGCTCGTTTTAAAGCTCTCACATCTCTCTCAAAGAACCCCTAAGCCCTTTGTCAAAATGCACACAACCACCAGAGAGGAAAACAAGCACGAACAGGTGCTGGTCGTCAAGGTTACAGACAGAGCTATTGAAAAATTGTGCTGGTTTGATTTTCAATGGAGTGATTCCCAACCTATTCGAGACTCGTTGTAACACCCTGAAATTTTACGAACGTTTACACATTGTGAATAAATATAAAATAAAATATTATTTTGTAGAAAAATAAAAATTCAAAATAAAATGGTCAATCAAGAAAAAAAATATAATAAATAAGTATTATTAAAAAAATAAATAAGTGCTTTTACATGAGAAAAAAATTTTAGAATTAATCATGTTTTAGTAAACAAATCACGAGGTTCACAAAAAAATAAAGTAATAATAATAATAAATAAATAAATAAAAAATAAAATTTAATATTAAATTATTGCTTAAAAATGAATTTTAACATTATTGAAATAAATTTAATAATAAAATAAATAAATGAGAAATTTTGACGTTAGCGTGGGCGCAAGACGATGCTCGCGTGAATGTAATGGCGCAGGACTCGGGAAAAAAAATCAAAAATTGGGTGATCAAAATATTGATGGAATTATTGAAAAAAAATCCAGAAAAATTTTGATTTCTGTTGAGTAACCGATGGAAAAAAAAGGAAAAACAAAAGGGGAACGAAAACTCTGGAAATGGAAAGATCAGTGATGTGCGGTTAAGAAAATTCTGGATTTGAGGAGATTTTGTGATTTGGAGAGGTTGAAGAGAGGAAGATCGACCAAGAACAAGAAAAAAAATGAATCTGAAAATCTGATTTTGGTTTGTTTGTTCGATATAACAGAGGAAGAAAAGCAAACTGAAGTTGGAGATTTGATTTTCTGGTTCGTGGATTGTTGAAATAGAGGAATATGAGGCAAAATCTAGGTTTTGTGATGCCATAAGTCATGAACGCAATGAGGAAATCAAAGCAAGATTGATGCCCTAGATGTGATGTTGGTTGAAGGTGATGGTCCGATTTGGTGTGAATGAAGAACGAAGAAGGGGATTAAGCTGGTTTGTGCATTGTATGTTTGCTGGACGGTGATTTGAGCTTGTTGGACAAAGAACAAAGCTTGTTGGACGAAGAATGAGGAGGAGCTAAAATTGCTGCAACTTGGGGCGGATTGAAGATGAAGAAGAAAATTAACAAACTGGTTGTCGCTGTAGCGTAAAGTTTTGGCCGTGGAAAGGATTGAAACAAAGAAATTAGTAAGCTGGTTCATGTGTGTTGTGGACGTGAAAGACGAACAAGAGGAGTGTTGGCCGTGGAAGAGGAAAACGAAGCACAAACCAGCACGTTACTAGTTTTGAGTGCTACAACTGCTGGGTGTGGAAGACGAACAAGATGAAATGGGTGTGTCGTTTGGTGTGAAAGAACAAAGACGAAAGTGTTGTTGGGCGTGAAGCGGCTGTAGTTGTTGGACGTGATCCGAAAATTTTAAGGCACGAATCTAACAAACTTTCGATGGCCTAGCTCGCCCAATAATGAACAAGCAAAGAGGTTCAAAAAATTGATATAATTTTGGGAAGATTTTGAATGGAGACTCAATTTTGGAAGGTATAAAAATTATTATTATTATTATTTTTTTTTGTGATCTTGAAATTTAGAATAAATTATTAAAATTATCTAACTTATTTTAAACGTTTAAAAAACTCAAAAGGAAGTTCAACATCTTTAGAATCCCAAATTAAAAGATTTTGCAGATAGAATCCTAATCATTTAGGAATGATTTTTATATTGTGGATGATGAACAATATTGGGGCTTTAAAATTTGATTATTTTAGTTAGTTGGAAACATAAAGAATGAACCTTTAGAAGCTTAAAATCGTTTATAGGAAAAGAACAAGATTTTGGACCCTGAAACTGAACTTATAGTATTTAAAAGTTTATTTTATTCGTAACTAATTTATTTATGATATAAATAGATTATTTAAATTTGTGAAGATTTGGAGATCAAAAAATTTTATTTTATTTAATACATAGATGCAAATATTAGAATAATCTTGTTTAGCCAGAAATAATTAAATAAAAAACCATAGAAATTACTACTTATTTTTTAGTTGGAATTTATTTTATTTAAATTGGAAAAAGGAATAGGAACTTAAAAATAATTATTATAATGATTTTTTATTGCAAATTGATATTTTTAGAACGAACTCTAGCGACAAACGAAAACAAAGGAAATCCAAAAAAAATTCAGGTGGGCGTAATTTCCTTGCTCACACGTATTATGTAGATTTAAAATTCGAAACATTTGTTTGAATAGTTATAAGTTAATTAGAATTTCATTAGAAATTCTGTTGAGTGATGGTGCTAGAGTAATGATGTGATGAATGATAAACTATTTCATTTCACGCATAAATATTTCATGACATACATAAATAGAAGAAATGCATTACATAACATTAATTATTCATTTGGCTACCTTGTAAATTGCATTTTATAACATTTGTTATTTATTCAAACTGCTATTCAATTGCATGCATAATTTGATTAATTCTATAGTGGATTGTGAAATGTTTGGTGTGATTGAACTTATTTGTGAAACTAAAATAAGACGAAAGATTATTAAGAATCCACATACTAGTGCGATCAATGAGCCTGAAGCGGATCGAGGTGGTATCTCCTATATGTCGCCACTTGAGATCGACGAGCTACAAGGCAGATATAGGTATTCCCAACCTTGAGCTTACTGCGACAGCTAGAAGTCCTTGAGAGGTAGTACAAGGCTGTAGTAAGTACTCTCTCTTAAACTGTGATACATTGTGATACTGAGACATGACTAATTTTAGATGGTACTCGAGATCTTCTATGATTAGACGAGATCACAGGGAATACCAAGAGTCATCTCAACACTCTTTCGGTCACAGACTTTGATCAAAACCAAATGAATGTTTGAAACGCCTAATGTTTAGAAGTGCTTGTAATGTTTTGAGTTTTGATCTGTATAATGCGTTTGATGTATAAGAATGATCCACTGGGCTTTTGAACTCACTCCCATTTTATTTTTCAGGAACATATGGGCATAGTGCGCAACCATCTACGTCTGGAGATTCTAACTTTTGATTGGAAACCTCATGGGGGACGTTATCTAGAATGGGAGGATTTAGAGGTTATATTTTGCTTATTTTATTTTATATCATAACTAGATGTATGTTTTTCTTTAGTTTATTTTCACTGTTTTACATATATTTACTTGGTTTTGGAATAATCGGCTTGCTTGATCAATATAATTTGATTTTGATAAGTTCATCCGCTGTAGCAACAACTCTGATGATTTTACATTATTTGTTACATGAATTTTCGTTAAAATGATTTTTTTTTATTTTAGTTTGTTTTTATCTAACTGCGAAAATTTCAGTGAATACAGTAGAAAATTATTTTGATCTTTTACATATATTTCTTTGAGAATTATTTATCATGAACTTGAATTTAAAGAAAGTGATCTTGATAGAAAATATTTTAAGTAGCATTTCAATTCTCAACGGGCGATGACCCACACATGAGGCATCTCCGTCGAAGGGGGCGCATCTCCGCACAAGAACCATAGGATGTGCTGGGAGGTCTGATTGGGAGTCGGGGTGTTACACCCGTTCTTGAGGTAAAAACACTCATTTTCTTCCTTATTACGTGTGTTTCAATCTCGAAGTGATAGAAATTAGAATCTGAGATCCTAAACACGTTTTATAAGGTGATGAAGTTGATTGTTTGATCAACTGTTTTAACAGTTTCAACAGAAAACAGACTTTGGGACCAGATTGGAAGCAGTGTTTGCAGTACCTAGAGGTGTCCGTTTGGATTAAGATCAAAGGCGTTTTGAACCTCATACTTGGGACTGCGAAAAGGTATAAATCTCGAATCATAATCCTTTGTAGTTTGGATTTTCTATGCTTGCAAGTGTGCCTTGTTAGTTGGATGTTCTAGGACTTAGAAAAAATTTTCAAAGAATCTTTATGCATGCTATGTTTTGGGAGATGTATTTGAGAGTGTTTATGATTATATTTGCTTGTTGTTTTGGATAGAACTAAATTAATCAGAGTTTTAGAATCTAAACCCTTACAAAAATAGTAAGAAACAGTCTCAGATTGATGTTAGAACAAGAATAGATAAGCAGTTGAAAACCATAGGAAATTTGAACCATTTGAACAATGTGTTACATAACAGAGAAGTAGGAGACCAATTGGCTGACCAAACATAGGTAATTTGAGCTAAAATTTGGTGAAGAGGTCACTGGACATGTCAATATTAAGTATACCAAATTTCAGACCATTATGAATATGGAAAGTAGGTCAACCAATTCACTAAGTAATTGCCTGTCACATGGGATACGGAATTTCACAGTCCCTGTTAATGCACTTAGAAACCTTAGTAAATGGTGTCCAAAAATTAGAAATTAAAATTTTGGTGAAAGCTTAGGTAGTGTAGATGAAATCTGAAAAGTTTCGTGCAAATTTGACTTGCAGATTAGTTGCAGAAAAATCAACAAATTCACTGCACAAAAGAGCAAAAAGCTTAAAATTGGGCTAAGTATTGGAATTTGGGGCTAAGTATTGGAATTTGGGGATTTTGACCTAAATGACCTAATGTTGACCCCAATTGACCTAACTTGACCCAATTGGACCCAAATTAACCAAAAAAGAAATATGAGCTTTACAAAAAAGAAATGAAATAAAATAAAAATATATATTTGACAACAACAACAACAACAACAACAACAACAACAACAACAACAACAATAATAATAATAATAAACTAATTAGAGTTATGTTCTATTTAAATATAAATATAAATTACACTTTAAAAAATAAATTATTTTATAGCTTACTCGCGTGAGCACAAAGGCGCGAATGGGACGACGAGAGTGATTTGAAAGCGAAAGCTCGATGACGCGAGTGACGCAAAAAAACGAAAATAGTTCATTTGAAAAAAATTATTATTATTATATCAAATTGAGTCTTGGTTAAAGAAATGTTATGGAGAATGAAATTTAACATCGAATTGTTTCGTGTTTAACGGGATTATTAGTTGAAAATAAAAAAAATTAAATTGGAAAAAAACATAAAATCTTAAAACGTGGGGAAACTTCACAAACTAAAATTTGGGAGAAAATCTAGAAATTTCTGGTGATTGCGTTCTTGTAAACTTGGGGTGCTAGTGTTGGACGAGCAAGAGAAGTAGGAATGTTTTGGAAATTTGGGCATACTCAAAACAGAGGCACGAAAGAGGAAGAATAGGGACGTTGGTGTTTGCAGTTGATGAGTGATGGTCGTGATGCTTGATTGGAAAAAAAATGAAATGAAGAAACTTGCAGCTACTGGTTTGTGAATCATGAAACAGAGGAGTCTTGTTGGAAAGTTTTGGTTCATGATTTGGTGATGCGTGTGATTTTGGAGCTGTGAACCAGGTGAACAAAGATGACAAAAATTAGAGATTCTAGGGTTTTTTCAGCTGTTGGTGCGTTTTTGCTTGAAGAAGAAGATGAGCTGTGATTGGAAGTTTTGTGATTTGAGCAAACCAGTTTCTGGTTTGATTTTTTTCAATTCGTGAGTTTATTGCTGTTACTTGATCGTGATTTGGGGCAAAGTTGTTTGGATGGTTGTTGCTATTTGACCGTGAAGATGGAGAAGGAATGGTTGGCTGTGAGATGATGGCTGCCGTGATGTATGGTGTGGGTGTGTGTAATGGCTGTGAAGAACAAAACAATCCCAGCAACTAGTTCATGATTTTGAGAGTTTGAGTGGCTGGTGCATAGTGTGATTTGGAGTTTTTGTTGTGTGTTGTGGATTTCAAATTTGGGGGCTTTGATTTTGGGGTGACTGTGACGATCGAATGAAGAACAAGAGGATGAGAACAAAAACAAAAATTTCACATCAGGAAATTTTTGGTTTGGACAACGAACAAGAGTAGCTAGTCTGTGAAGAAGAGAAATGAAGAAAAAGAATGGTGTTGCTCGTGTGTCACAAAAAAAGGAACGACAAAGCAAAAATTGATGTTGGGTGGGTTATTTGAATTGCGCGAAGACGACGAGCGATGCCCTAGTTTTGGGGACTCATATCTGAAAGGTATTGTTGGGACCCCTTCCCTAGGCCGAAGGGCGACTCGACCAGCACGGCGGCTCAACGAACTGACTCATCGAGTCGAGTCCTCCCAGTCGCCGTTAAGTCTTTCCAACCTCGACATCTATGCCACATCAGAGTAATGTAAACGTCCATTTAATTAAAGTACGAAAGTGAACGATGTATTATATGTTATCATGTTCTAAAAGTACGAACGTACATAGTTCGACATTTAGAAGTTCAGACTTACAAAAAAAATGACCGACCTATCGATAGAAACAAAAAGGAATACAGGGCCACACGGGGACTAGGCTATCACCACGCCTTTCCCTCTATCAGCCGCTGAGGAACCTGAAATGTTAGTAGAGTAGTGAGCCTAATATTCAACATGGCTCAGTGAGTAGGAAAACCAGCATATCATCTAACTAGCACTCCAAAAACCGTGCATGTATGCATGAGTAATAATTGAAAGCATGGTATGTAGTAAAATAGTTATAAATAGTGCAAAAGTTAAGGAAAAATAATTTAAATACATGTAGCTCAAAACCATATTCAGACTAGGGTTTAAATCATCAATACAACCCTATGGTCATCGCTCAAGCGGGTCATGAGTCAGACGTACCGGCCACTTAAGCGGGTCAAGGGCTAGGCGCATTCATCGAACGCCTTAACCCTGCTCTCGGTTCTCAAGTGCCATGCTCGAGCGGGTCTGAGGCTAGGCGCACCGATCATATGCCCTAACCCCATTGCTCGGTCCTCGAGCTTAATCCAATCACGTCGTGTACCCTGACTCTGCGCTCGGACCTTGAGCCTATGGTCTCACTATCGGTGTATGACTATATATATTTCAAATCAACCTTGTAGTTCAAACATATGAAACCATTCAATCGATGACAATTTCAATCATTTTTCATGCAAGGAATACAGTTAAGATAACAACTAAGTCAAACTACTCACCTCGGGTCCCGCGCACCGATGTCCCCTCGACACTCGGTCCAGTCCCGCGATATACCCTCAAATCTGCATTATGTTAACTTAATTTCAATTTCTCATGAAATGTTATTTAATTCTGGTCTCATTACCCCTAGTCGGTCTTAGTTGATCCAAAATTCGACTCAGTCAAACCTGGTCAACCAGTCAAACTTGGTCAAACTTGGTCAACCTCGGTCAAACTTGGTCACGTTAGTCAAAGTTGGCCATCATTGGTCAATATGGTCAAAATGAAGTCAAATGGGTCAAAATTTCCAATTTTTAATACTTAACCAATTCTAAGCCTTTTAGTTTAATTTGCGCAGCAAATTTGTCAATTTTCTTGCGATCAATCCAGCCATTGGATTTACGCGAAACTTTTCAGATTTTATTTAGACCCTTCAAATATTCACTAGAATTTTATGTTTCTATTTTTGGATTTTGTTTGATACGTTTTCCAACTTAAATAACAGAAACCTTCAATTCTGGATTTTCCTTTCTATCTATAGAGTGAAGTTCTTGAATTTCCTGTGATAAATCCGACCTTTGGATTTGTATGAAAATTTTCAGATTTGGTCCAAATCATTCAAATATTCCCAAGAATTGTTTTTCAAATTTTCTGATCGCATTGTCTACGGTTTTTTAGTGGAATCATAGAGACGCTCAAATCGGGTCCTATTTGAAAAACTGCGCAGCAGGACTTCACAATTTTTCTGCTGTCAATCCGTATATCGGATTTGCACAATATTTTCCATTTATGATCTACACTTCCTAAGGTATCTCCAGAATTTTATTTCATAAATTTTGCACCCCTTTTAGTATGTTTTCCAAGGGTGATATCAGGAAATTTTGGTTTTCCGGATTGCATATGACAAATAGTCAAGAGACAACTTATTTAACTCCCATAGACTTATCTATTTGTGACCAAATTTTTACACAACATTTCTAGTTGTTTCATGAACGTGTCCTCCAAATTTCATGCAAATAAGACATGTCTAAGTATTTTTAAAAATTCATAACAGCAAGCACAAAATTATGGTATCATGACAGATTTTTCCAAAAATTTTCTAAGTATCAGATTAGCACATTCGGCAACCCATTTCGACACCCTTTTTGACATGGTTCAAGTGCTCATTAGCTATTCTTCACAAAATGGAAAATGAAGTAGACATAACAAGCTTCGAAAAGAGCCATATTACCTGAAAATCGGAGTTCGGATGAATGAGATATCGGCCTCGCAAGACTGGACGAACTCAATGGTTTGATT
>JAJIYU010005191.1:0-22787 GCA_030144865.1 Tinospora cordifolia
CGCCTCCGTGGAGATTTGAACCAAGGACCTGGGGCATAAGTACCTTGTTTATTCCTCATCCACTACCATTGAGCCAATCATGACGTGGGCCCTACGACGTGGGTAAGAGTCCTGGTAGGATTTCCGGTGGGTGTTACGACAAAAAGGCGCCTTTTTGTAACACCCACCGGGAATCCTACCGGGACTCTTACCCAAGTCGTAGGGCCCACGTCATGGCGTGTCACTCACAAGGTACCGTTCCCCCCCCCTTGGGATTTTTTTTCGCCTCCGTGGAGTTTTGAACCCATGACCTAGGGGACAAGTACATTGTTATTGCAACATCTACTACCATTGAGCCACTAAGCTCAATAAATATTACAATAAATATTGTAACACCCACCGGGAATCCTACCAGGACTCTTACTCGCGTCGTAGGGCCCACGTCATGGCGTGTCACTCACAAGGTACTGTCCCCTGCCCCCTGAGGTTTTCTTTCGCCTTCGCAGAGATTCGACCTAAGATCTAGGGCTCAAGTACTTATTTCTTTCATCATCCGCTACCATTGAGCTTAGTGGCTCAATGGTAGTGGATGTTGCAATAACAATGTACTTGTCCCCTAGGTCATGGGTTCAAAACTCTACGGAGGCGAAATAAAATCCCAAGGGGGGGAACAGTACCTTTTGAGTGACACGCCATGACGTGGGTCCTACGACGTGGGTAAGAGTTCCGGTAGGATTTCTGGTGGGTGTTACACAGGCACTGGGCCACACTTGTAGGCCCGCGCGCCTGTGCGCCTATGAGATAAAAAAATAAAAAAAATATTTTTACAAAAATATGAAAGAAATGCGAAAAATACGAAAAAACATCCAAAAAATTTCGAAAAAAATATAAAAAACCCTAATCTCTAACCCTAAACCCTTAGCCACTTCAACCAAGTAAAAAAAGAATTTTTTTACAATAGGAAAGTAAAATTTTACGAAACTAACCCTTTGAGACCCTATATAAACCCCCCTGTCCCCCTCATTTCATTCATCCCAGCAAGAACAAGAATAATACTCCTTCTTGCTTTCTCTCTGCCTCCTTCTTGGCACCCTCAGCCCCCCCTTTTTTTTTCTTGAGCTATTCTAAATAGCATGTGAGGTAGTAGCAACGAAGTACTACACAAATTTAGGAAGCAATCTCGAGGTAAAGTTCTTTCCCCTTCTTTTGATTTATTATTTTGATTTAAATAATGCTTGCTTGTGGGTTTAGTTTAATTTATGCTTTTATATTATTATATTGCTTATGACTGAGAGAATATACTTTATAATTACGTCTTGTACGATCTTTTACATCAGAAATCGAAAGTCACCTATCCTATTTGAGAGAGTATGCTCTGTAGTTGTGTCTCGTACGATCTTCTACATCAGAAATCGAAAATCTTTGTTTCTGTTGATTTATGTTGTTATTCTGTTGATATGTTTAATTACTGTTAAAATATTTATTTATATTGCTTTTATACACAAAAATAAGATTAAATAAATAAGATTTCAACCACGTATTGGTATGTGGACAGACTTTCTGTGTTCCATGCAGAATTGAACTATTGAACTGGTTGTCAAGATTGACACTAGAATGGAATGAGTTTCTGGAATGATCCCACTAGAAAAGGGTTTGAGTTTCAGAATTGATCTCTTTCCCCAGATTTGGAACACAGTGGTTATCCCCGTTTTGTTTAAATTACGATAGAAATAATATGTTGTTCGTATCAATTAAATCCCTGAAAGTGTTTGATATGGTTGTATTATTTGGTTGAAATAATGAATTAAATAGATGGAATGATTCACTGAGCTTTTTAACTCACCCCTCATTTTTCACATTTTAGGAAATTAATTTATCAGCCTACGTGGAAGATTATTTATTAGGAATTCTTTTTATTTATTTTATTGTAGGGCACGTGGGCCCAAGCTAAATTATTTATTTCAATTTTGAAATTATTTTTCCACTGTAACAGTTCATATACTTTGAATTTTAAAATAAATAAATAAAGGATATTATTTATGAAGCTATGAAATATTTTTGTACATAGACTAATATGCGCTGGAAGTCTCTTAGAAAGAAAAAAAGAACGTAGCATGGAACCGTCTCCTGGGTGGCCCAAGATTATTGATTGAAGAAAATTATACCGTCAGATGACGGGGAAGATGGGGCTCGGGACACGGGGTGTTACATTATCATTCTTTTAAAAATAGCTTAGAGTAGATTGAACAACCTTTGCTTGGCTGTAGACTCATTAGAAATGGAGTTTTTCACTAGAAAACTGGTAATAAAGCCTTCTAAAAAACCTCAAATTGCAATAACTTAACTAAATAAATGGAAAGGGAAAAGGAATTCCTAAGCTAAAAGATTTTTGAGAAATGAGAAGTGTAAGCTAGAAATCTTTGTTAAAAAGGTATCAAACAAATCATAGGCAACTACTACTATAAAGGGACCTCTAGAACTTGGACTATTAGATCATTCATAGCACAAATCTTTAAAATTATCTAATAATGTTGACTCCAGAAATTGAACTGATGCAAAAATTTACACTTGATTCATCTATAAGGTGTATGTTACAAGTGCAAACAAGAAGCACCTAGTGGGGTTTAAGGCAGGAGTGGAAAGAGATGTTGCAAGTAGAGACAAAAGCCATGTTACAAGTGGAGACAAAAGCCACCTTGTGGGGCTCAAGGTAGCAACAGAAAGAGAAACAACAATGATAGAAGAATCCAATGTTGTAGAAGAATCCAATGCTGATGGGCCTGAAAACTCAAATGAATCGACCCAAGGAAATAGTAGGCTTAAACGAGTGACCCAAAAGCCCAGTTGGTTGAAGCATTATGTTTAAATTGAGAAATTAAGCCCACAGACTTAATGTATAATAGGATGTGCTTGTTTTTAATTGTTAACAAGTGTCACTACCTGATAAGATAGGGTTCCAGATAAGGTTTCTTAGGTTTAAGAAAGTATAAAGTGTCTTTTTGGGAAATATGAGGAATATTTAGAAAATATCTTTGTTTTATTTCAATTTTCTTCTCTTCCTGGAGCTTGCTCAAGCTTGAATTAGGCAATAACAAAATTTATAGTATTGTTTCCTTAACATTGGTGTTTTCATTGCCTACCCATGCCTCCTAAACCACCTACCAATCCCTCTTCCCATTCCTCTATTGAAGAAATACTTTTGGAGATTACAGCCAAGCTGGCCACCATTAAAGAACTGGTCACTAAGCTAACATCCATTGAAGCTACAAAATCTTCACTTACAGCTTCAATTGCTGCCCTCCAATCCCAGATTGAACACCAAAGAAATGCCCCAAATCGTTCCAACCAACCACCACCAGCCTTTTTATCCCAAGTTACCTCTCCTCAACCCCACCCCCATCTATTCCATCCTAGTTCTTCCCACAATGCTAACTCACTAGCTATGTTTTTCCCGTCCAACTTTGCTTCTTCCTTCAAACTATCTAAGCTACATCTCTCTTTCTTTATGGAACCAATCCCTTAGACTGGTTATTTAAGGTTGACTACTATTTTGCCTTATACAGTATTCTAGTTGATCAACGTTTGCCTTTGATTGCATTTTATATGCAAGGGGAAGCTCTCAGCTGGTTTAAATGGATAACATCCAACAACCAGCTCACTACTTAGGAAGCCTTCACAAGGTCCTTGGAGTTGCGGTTCGGTCTATCTATTTAAGAAAACCACCATTTACAACTTTTCAAGTTATACTGAAAAGGTTCAATAGAAGAATGCTAGTCTCAATTTGAGAAATTGTGTAACAGAGTGGTAAGCATTTTCCCCGATCTTCTTTTGGATTGTTATTTATTTGGGCTTAAACCAAAATATCAATGATAAATGGCGATTTTACGACCAACCACCATGTCCCAGGCCATTAGCTTATCCAAATTGCTCCAATTCGAGTTTCTTGACACAAAGCCAAAACCATTCCTTTTTCCTAAAACCCCTCAGCCATTTACCCCTTTCTTACCCAACCCAAAAACACCACCATTACCCATTAAAAAACTCACCCCATCTGAACTTTAGGATTGTCGCTCAAAGGGGCTTTGCTATAACTGTGATGACAAATTCACCCTGGCCACCATTGTAAACCCAAGCAGTTTCTTCTGCTACTATCTGAGGAATTTGAAATTACCTAAAGTGAAGCTGACCAAGAAACCTTAAATGACACTGACTAGACCACTATGCCTACCAACTGCATACCTCCACCATTTCCCTCCCAACTGCTTCCCCAACAACCACCTAATGATAACTGGCATTTTCAATTATCCATAGCAGCCTTCATTGGCAACCTCGGACCACGCACCCTTCGCTTGCAGGGCACTGTCCATGAACAACCTATCTCAATCTTGAATGATTCTGGTAGCTCCCATAACATTATCCAACCCAGATTAGCTCAGTTCTTGCAGCTACCCACCATTGCTATTCCCTCCTTCTTAGTAATGGTAGGCAACGACCTGCTCTGGCCTTTGTAAATCTATTAAACTCAATATTGCTAGCCACCACTTCTTCATCAACTTCTATACACTTCCTATCTAGGGTGCTGACATTATTTTGGGAGTCGAATTACTACAATCTCTTGGGCCGTTCTTAGCTGATTTTTCAATTCCATACATTCAGTTCAAACACAATGGGACACTAATAACTCTATCCAGATACTCCAATACCCCCCAACATACCACATATGCTTAGCTACACCGTCTGATTGCCACCAATTCAATTTCCTCCTTCCATACCTTCCACTTCCTTGACCACCATAAACTACCTACCCTTTCCCCTACATCCAACACCCCCACCAGCACATTACTCACTATACCGGATCAACATATACCAGTTTCTCTACTCCTACACCCTTTCGATCTTTATAAACTACTCACTAGATTTGCTAGTGTCTTTGCCCTACCCAATGGCTTACCCCCGCATAAACCTCACGACCACCACATTCACCTCCTTCCAAACTCATGCCCTACTAATATTAAACCACACTGCTACCCCCAATGCCAAAAGGGAGTAATGGCCACTATTATTTCTGAAATGCTCCAGAATGGTACTATACGCCCTAGTACTAGTCACTTCTCCTTTCCGATTTTATTGGTTAAAAAGAAAGATGGTAGTTGACCTTTTTGTGTGGATTACCGTGCTCTTAATGCTATTACAGTGAGTGATCGGTTTCCAATACCTACTGTAGATAAGTTACTAGATGAATTATATGGTGCAAAGTTCTTCACGAAATTGGATTTACGTTCCAGTTATTATCAAACTCGTCTAGTCGAACATGATACATTCAAGATTGCTTTCAGAACTGTTGATAGGCACTATAAATTTCTTGTCATGGCCTTTGGGCTCTCCAATGCCCCATCCACATTCCAAGTTGCCATGAATGATTTGTTCAGATCGTTCCTTAGGCAGTTCGTGCTTGTTTTTTTTTTTTTTGTTTTTTCTTAATGATATACTTATATGCAACTCATCTTGGGAGGCCCATCTACCTAAGACAAGTCTTATCTCTCTTATAGGTTAATCAATTTTTTGCTAAATTTTTAAAATGCCATTTTGGAGTTTCTATTGTGGAAAACCTAGCTCATATTGTCTCTGTCGATGGCGTGCAAGCGGATCCCTAAAAGTTCAATGCTATTTGAAACTAGCCTGTCCCTCAATCACTCACTACTCTTTGGGGTTTTTTGGGCCTCACGGGCTACTACCGCAAATTCATAAGCAATTATGCTGCATTAGCTAGCTCTTTCATTGACCTCTTAAAAAATAATTCTTTTACATGGTCTAGTCCAACACTAGAAGCCTTTACAACTTTGATAATAGACTAATCAAATAGTAGTTTGGTAGTAGCAGTCTTGCACGTTGACAAGTCCGTGAGTCGGTAGTGCAGGCGTGAAGATCTCCAAGGCTTTTTTTCAACAAACCCAATTGTGATAACTAGAAACAACTAGACATTCCCTACATTAGGTATAAAACCAACTTGAAAATAGCTGACCAATGACCTTGGAAGTTGAAATTAAACCATCCTTAATTTAAATTACAAAGAAAGAAAGTGAGCAAAGGTAACAATCTTCTTCATCTCCACCTTGGAAGTTGAAATTAAACCATCCTTAATTTAAATTACAAAGAAAGAAAGTAAGCAATGGTAACAATCTTCTTCATCTCCACCCACTATATTTGAAAACATACTTGCACATGCATGCATGGGGAGATAGCTAAATAGATTACATCAAGCACACACATACTAATTAAGTAGGGTTAACTAATTGGTTGTATTGCATACATATAAGTGGTCGGACGTGGCTAGTCATGTATAATGGAATGAATGAGAATGGAAGCCTCATCAGTTGCTGGTGCTACATTCCCTGCACCCAACACATTAAATTTGAAAGTCAATCAGTCAAATGCGCTATTGCAAAGTGTAATTAATTAATTACTGGTTGATAATTCACAAAGCTCTTAATTAGCTAGGCTGGATGGGAACTAATATATATATATATATAATATGAATATCACCATGAATATTAAATTAAATTAATTACCTTGAAGAGTGGCAGGCAAGCTGGAGACAAGGTTGTCGAAAATCCCACCAGTACCAACACCACCACCACCACCACCACCAACACCCTCTTCCTCCTTTACTTTTTGTTCTTTTACTTCATGGCCATCAATCACCAGCTTCTGATCATTTCCTTGTCCATGATGGCGATCAGCTCCATCACAGTTATCTTCATTTTGGTGGAAAAAACTGGAGACTAAGCTGTTTATGATCCCTCCTCCTCCAGTACCATTAGTACTAGTCCCAGTTGCTCCAGCACTACCGGTCTCTTCATGATTAGTACTACCTGTCCCACCATTAATCTCACCTTGCCCTTCAACAGCACTACCACTACCCTTATCATTAATGCCGTTACCTTCATCAGGAGGTTCTTGATCATGAGCATCATTCTTGTGGAAGAAGTTGGAGATGAAGTTATTCACAACACCACCAGCACCGCCCATCTTCTCATCATCATTATTATTAGGAACATCGTGTTCTTTTCCAATTGCTTCGACTGAGGAATGAAATTGATGACGATCAATCTTGTGCTCTTCCTTATAACTATTGCCATGTGATCTACGAGGAGAGACCAAGTTGGAAATGAGAGTGTTGATGATCCCCCCTTCGCAACCACTTCCATTTTCGTTACCTCCTCCTCCTTCTTCCATTACCTTCTTCTCTGCTATTATGCTCAACTCCTCCTCCATTATCGTCTCCTCTGTCTCTTGAGCACTACTTCCAGTTAATCAACTTGAAACTAAGCAAATTATGTGTACATATACATGCTAATAAACAGGGCAGAGGGGAAGACAAAAGTGCCCTCGTTTCAGTAATAGTTTTCATGATCGAGACACGTATCTCACAGATGTTACCAGATCCACGCGTCTCCTTCCTAGTTCATCTCAGCCGGGCACTTGTTTTGAGAAAGTCGGTTATATTGTATATAGATTGACAACGTTATCCACTTTTTTCTTTTCTTTTCCCACTATTCAATAATGGCAATACAGCCACGTGGGGTGGGCCAGTGAGGACTGTTAATCCACTTATTTCTTGACACGTGGAGGTTTTTGGCCGCTTCCTCAAAAGAAAGTCTGTCGACAAGAAGTAGCTTTGCATGTGCTCAAACTGGTCAGGAATTTTGATGAATACTTTGTAAGTTATAGAAAAATTAGATTTGTGACTTACCGAATTTAGATCAATAGTTTGGTACTTACATAAACCTTAAAAAGGGAAATTAATTATACATTGAATATTTCTAAAATAATATTAAATTCTATGCAAAGCTTTTCAAAACCTATTGATTGGCGTTTTCAAATTTTTATTGTTTTAAAGTTGTAATTGTTCACTTTGTTTTTATAGATTAGAAAGCATTCTAATTGCTGAAATAAATGTATTTCAATCTTATCTTGAAATCTAATGACTCATAAATTTAAAATTGAATAATATCTCAAGTTTTCACACTCAAATGTTGGTCATATAATTGAAATCCTTTCAACATGTTTAATTAATTTTCATGAATTTTAAAGTGTAATATGGCTGTATTGGGCATCCATCTTATGATCTTTTAATTAGATAAACTGTTAGAAGTTCACAACAGGACCATTAATCGAGTTGTTTAATACTTTTGATCAACTATGTGGGGATGCTAATAAATTATCTAAAGCATTTTGAGTTTTTTCAATAGTCTAAAAACAATCATTTTAACTATCAGCCAACTAGTTTTATTCTTGAATTTAATGGCTAGTACTCATTTACAATCTCTATAAATAGAACTACTTAGGCCTTTTAGATACAAAAAAAAAGACAACTAGTTTCTTGTTTGTTTCATGACCAAGATTCTTGTATTTTCAAAAAGGGTCCAACTTGACTAGTTGTATTTTTAGTTAAATTGGCCACCATTTTTGAAGAGGTCGAGAGGCATCCGGTCATAGTAGATGCCACGACCATTACGAGATGGCAGGATCGGCACCCAAACCCGACTCGACCCAACTCATTTACATCCCAAGTTTATATAAAAAAAATCTTAATTAGTTTCTAATTTTTTAACTACTTTCTAAAATACAAAACTAACTAAATTATTAATATTAACTAAAAAATTGATGTTAAAAAAATTGTATACTAATTAAATTATACACTAAATGGTTTATAACTACACAATATCTAACACACATCTAATGCATTGAAATATGAATGTTAAATGTTTTATTAAATTTATTAGTAATGTAATCTTTAATAATTGATCTAATTTTACTAAAAGTGATAAATTTAAATTGATATTATTTTAAAAATCACAAAATAATTTGCCCAAAAATATAATAGAAATATGAGAATTGTTTTCTTAGAATATATATCACATGCATGTGCATCTGAATTTAGTATACTAATATGAAGTTTGACACTAAAGAAATAATGCTACGAAGATTTTTGCACAAAATGCATCGACCACAAATGCCAATTTTGAACTCACAACCTAATAAAAATCTAATTGTACTGTATGAAACTCATATTTTAGTTTTTTTTTTATTTTTTAGTTTTTTTATAGATTAAGATATAACACGACCCTTTATTTTACTTCATTAAAATTAAAATGATATGTTATGATATGTTTAATTCTTTACATTTAGTATCAATAATTAATATAAATTGCTAATACATATTTACTTTCAATTGATATACATAGTTAGACCTTTATCTAGTAATTATAGCTTTTGAGTCAAATAACTTCTAACATGATATTAGAATGACATTTACTACGGATGTCTCGTAATCAAAACTCATTGCTAGCATTTTACTTTTTTTTTTGTCATTCATCTTTTCTTGCTATTATTTTCTAGCCCATGTATCATTATACATCTAAGAGGGAGAGCTAATACTATATTTACTCATGATTGACAATTATAGTTATACTTTTATCTCATAGCTATAGTTTTTGGGCAATATACTTCTATCATAAATAAACATAGTGAAAAATTATAACAATAATTATTATCATTTAACAAAAGGATATATCATTTTAAAAAATATCTTACTATTTATACACTTTTTTGTATGGTATCAAACACATTACTGTGATAATTCTATACTCGTAATTAAGCGTAACTATGTTTTGTAGCAAGTTTTAATTTTTGTTTATTTTATATTATTTTTAGTACAACAACTAATATTTGCATTCTATTCCATTTTATTTCTTGGTGGTAAACTTGTTTATTTTATTTTATTTTAGTTTTTATGATAAATAAATAAATACATTATTTTTGTAGTTTATTTTGATTTATTTTGTTTTTGAGTGTTAATTTGTTATTTTGTTTTATTTTATGTTGTTAAACTTGTGATTTTGTTTTTGAGGTTATACCATGTTCTTTAAGTGCTTCACGTATTCAGTTTGGTTGTATCATTGGATTTCGCAATACTAGCTCCCAAAATATATATTTGGAGCAAATCATTTGAGAGTTAGGCATTCATTTGCCCTTTCTCTTGAGAAGGGTAGAGGATTTCATGGTTAGGTCATTCAAAATGATTCAGTTAATCTTATGGACTATTTTATTATTTTAAAACAAGAAAATAATAATAAATATTTAGCTATTGGGAAGACAAGTGATATTTTTTTGTTCACTTTTTTGGGGAGTGTCCCGGGTGTGGTGGGTTGATGCTCATTCCCTGCTGGCATGGTATGTTATTATTCAACAAGTTTGTGAATATTATCATTTCTTTTTTTAAAAAGAAAAAAGAGATGAGATTGGAATGTGAATGCCAATATATTATATCATAAGTAACTGTTGTATATATAGACTCAACTATTTTTTCATCACCCAAGCTTATAATTTAAGCTTATAATTTTAAGCCATGTTCTTAGGTCATATTGTCAGTCTATTTCAATTTTTTTTTTCCTTTCTTGTTGAAAGGGACGCAAAAGAGTGTAACGACCCTCCTTTTGTGGAAAGAATGTCTTTTGATCAAATAAATGAAAATTTATTTTAGAAGTTACAAAAGATGTAAGCAATACAAGATGCAAACTTGAAAATTTTGGTAAAATTTTTGACAAGTAAGGAATAATAGCAAAAGATGCCACAACATATTGTACTGACTTCTAGAAGCCTAGAAGAACAGTAAATGGCTTGGCAATTCATACGAGCAAGCTACTTTCAAGTCGACATCTTGACCATACTTGTCATGCAAAGAAACAAGTGAAACCATGAGGTGGCAATGCTCAATGCGATCTTTTGACACGTCCACCATGTGGCAAATGGAACAAAAGGTGGCAAAAAAAAACCTATGCTAAGATCCCCTGTGAATACTAGTCCATTTTCTTAAAGAGAAATGAAATATTATTGGGATTATTTGTCCCACAAAGATGTATAGATTGAGAAGTAAAAAGTAAATATTTTATGAAAAAGAATAAATTGGAGAAATGAATATCCTAAGACATAATTATCTTTTAATGAGATATAGAATGAAGAATATTCTCTTAAAAGAATAATTATTTAATAAAATGATATAAGCATCTCGCATGTGAAGAAATATCATAAATTCAACGAATATTGCTTATAATATTTATGATACTTAAAATTATCCTTTGATATTTTAGAAAATGAAAATTTTGTACTATAAATTATGAAATAATGTTGACATTGAAAATAAACAATTTAAACTTATTAGTAAATAAGAAATATTATTATCCCAATGCTTGATACTATATGATTTGTTAGATGCAAATAAATATTTTATGAAGATACTCGGAGAAAAAATGGATTAATAGATGATGACAATATATATATTACAAAAAATTTATTTCATTATTGTATATGCATAGTTTATAACACTTTTAATTGGTATTAATGATCATATTTACATGTACATATTATAATTATATTTATTAATTTGTATTTGTCAGGCATATTGTTGTTGTATGTGACTTGAATATTATAAGAACTAGTGAATCAATAGAAAATTTATCACATTACTTGAAAAAGAACTTTTATATGATAGACCCTAGAAAAACAAAACTTTGTCTCGCCTATGGATAGAGAGTTATATTGAAAAGATTTTAGAATTGTCTTATATGGACAAAGCCATCCACTAAGTTCCTTAATAGTGATTAGGTCACTTGAAGTTGATAAAAACTATTTCATCCTCATAAAAATGATGAAAAACTTTTTGGTCGAGAATTACTATATCTAGCATCATTGATGAACTTATATTCTTAGCGGATTGTACAAAATTAAACATTATTTTCTCTATCAATTTACTTGCAAGATATAATTCTGCACCAAGTCGAAGATATCAGAATAACATTAAGCACACGTTTGCTATTTTCAAGGAATAAATTATATAAATCTTTTTACTTAAAAAAAGTAAAACAAAAGTTAGATGATATGCAAATGTTGAGTTTTTAGTCTATATATATATATAAATCAAGGTCACAAAGAGGACATGTTTTCAGTTATGATTATGAAGCAAACAATAATTGTGATTTCTTTAAGTCATTTTGAGATTTTCACAATCAATGAAGCAAGTTGTAAATGTATGTGGTTGAGATCTATGATCTAATATATTTAAAAATATTGTAAATTGTCTTTAATTAAAAATTGTCTTACAATATTATATGAAGATAATGCAATATGTATTGTACAGTTAAAAGAAGAATATATCAAGGGTGACACAAGTAGATATATTTCATCAAAATACTTCTTTACACATATGTTTTAGAAGAATGCTGCAATTAAAATTTAGTAAATAAGATCGAGTGAAAATCTTGCAGACTTGTTTATAAATGTTTTGCCGAGTACAATATTTAAGAAACTTGTATATAGTATTAAGTTACGGCGACTCAAATATATTTCAAGTAAGACAATAGAAGAAAGTTTACACATATTATTATAAGGGAGGAGAATAAAGAGGTGTTAGCGATTAGTGTATTATACTCTTTTTTCTTTGATAAAGTTTTGTTCCATTGCGTATTACTTGTAAAGTTTTTAATGAGACAATCCTAGCAATATTATAGGACTTTATCAAAATATGTTGTAACAATAGAGGAAATAAATAAATAAAATATATTTAATTTAGTGGGATGAAGATTCAAAAAAAAAATTAATTGATAAAATAATAATAGTACAAATAATGAGGAAATGTCTAATTTAGTCAAATTATAATACATTGATATAACAATTTTATAATATTAATAATTAATAGCAATTCAACTAAGACAAATTATTATTTTGTACAAAAAAAAGAAATATATATATACACATATTAGCAGTTGACATTAATTACAAAGCATGACCAATATCATGGATTAGAAGGTGCGTACACCTAAAAGATATGATGCATTGGAAAATAGCAGATTAGTAGATTCTATGTATAACGAAAGATCAGACATAAACTGTTAGTAGCATATTACATACATAAACTGTTAATAACAGATTATATGTATGTAGCGATTATATGTTAATAGCAGATTGTATGTATATATGATCATAGATTGATATATATATATATATATATATATATATATATATATATATATAATGGGTTCATAACCTAATGATATATTTATAAATTTATATAGAAACCCATTGATATATTTATATTAAAATATGTATATTGTTTATATTATTTACCTATATGTGTATATTATTTCTTGATATGTCTACACATACTATTTATGTATATACGTGTATATACATATATATTATTTATATCAAATAATAAATAGCGGCTAGAATTTAGTATATTTGGGGTATATTAGAATTATGAGTTGATGATTATAATTCATATAATCTACGTAGGTTGAGAACTCAAGACATTGAGACTACAGTACATGAAGAAAAGAATTTGAAGATTCACACTGACAAGGTAAAAATGATTACGTAGTTCCTTAGTATTATTTGAGTTTTAAATATAGAATGTATTTGTTTGTTATTTTGAATGAATATTAGATGCGTGCGAGTGTGTTGATTGAAAATTTTTTGATTCTATGATTATCATACATTTATGATGATTACATGTTTTCAAATAAGTGACATATATTATATGTGAAATAACATATTGTGTGACTCTATATATGATTGATTATATGCTTTTAAAATATTATGGATAAGTTGTCTTTGAATCATGAGATTGTAAACATGCTAGAATGTAAAATCTCGTTATTATCTTAATATTATTTTAATCAAGAATCAAACCACATATCGGTGCAGTGAGTCACAATTGATCACTATGGGTGTTCTCAAATTATGAAATTGATAATATATTCGAAATGTAACACTAGATTGGATCCTAGTTCTCGGACATTGGATGAGCATGACCTTCTTTGTTATTAGCGCTGAGTGCTCGTTATTTTGATGAGAACATTGAGGATGGTACTTTCGGTCTAAATGTCAAGTAAAAAAAGCAAATGAATTATTTTAAATGCCTAATGTTTGATAAGTGTTTGCATATTTTGTATTTTAAATTTAATAATATTTAAGATGTATTGTGTATGATCTATTGGACTCTTTAAGCTCACTCTACTTTTTATTTTTCATGTAACCAATAAGAGAAAACTCGCGTCGACTAGACACTACAGAGTAGTTTAATATTTGTAAACCTCACTAACGAGGTTATTTCTAAATTAAGAGTTGTTTCTTATTTTAGTAGGGTATGGATCTAGATCATCGTTGACTATTTTATTCATTGAATTATTATTTGGAACTATGGCATGGGGCTAGATGTTAGTTTGATTATTATTGGGTTAAATTGAACAAATATGTCATCGCATGTTTTTAGTTATAAATCTATTTATTATTCATTTATTTACTCATATGATTTCGTGGGATGTGAGCTGGTAGGAGCAGGAGAATTATTATTGATGTGTGAGACAAGTAATACCCCAGTTCTTGACGATTTCATATGACAAAAATGAATATGTGTGTGTATTTATATCTAAGTATGAGATCAATGTAGTAATTGTGAATGTTTCGGGAACCGAAGAGTTACATATGTATTCTTTCTTCTTCTAGATTTTTTTCCACTAAGTTTTATCTAGTATGATTTTTAATGAGACATATTCTCATTTGAAAGACATTACAGAGGGAGTGTCATAAATAAATAGATTAAATGTTTTTATAACCCTTGAACATTTAAGTTCTTGTAAACCCTAAATTTCATAATGTTTAAATTAATTAGATTATTTAAATATTTATAATTATATTTATTATATTGTTTAATGATTGATGCAACCTCAAATACCAAAAATCTATATAACAAGGTTTTGCATCTAATGAAAATTATTAACAATGAGAACAATTTCTCTCTATAATTTTCTCTTCTCACGAGCGCCATTGAGTAATTCATCTTTACCTCTTTAGATTTTCTTGCAATTCTCTATATTTCTACAATTAGTTCTAGTTAAATTACAATAATCCTTCCCCCTCCCTTTTCTTTAAATAAAACACTTGCACTTATGGCCTTAAAGTTCAAATCTTGATATGAAATTTGTAGGGGAGAAAAACTAAGAAACTTTTCTGACATGAGCAAATATATAAGAAAAAGAAATATAATATAAGAAAGTTTGAGCCTTTGAAGTACTTGTCATAATGTAACAAATATATGAAATTTGTATGAAAGATTGCCTAAAATACTCTCTTAATAATAATTGGGATGATATGTGAAATATTATCAATTCAGAATATTATTGTTGATACATACAACACAAGAAAAATATAAAGCATACTCTGATCGAACACATTAAAATATCCATAACTAACTAAAAGAAGAAAAGGAAAGAAATTAAGGACGAAGGGGGCATTAACCTAATGAAAGATATCTATCAAAACTCTTAAAACTTTCACTGTATAAAAAAGTAAACTTGTCAAGAAATGTCTTTTAAGTACATGATGCTTGCTTAAATCTGTAAACAAATCAGCCATGTAGGTATATCTATATCTAGAATTAGAAAAAATTAAACAAAAGATTAGTTTGTTGAAGAGAATTAAGAGTTTCCTTTTATTACAAAGATAAACTTAGCAGTAGAGATATCGCATGACCAGTGACAATAATTTACATTGACTTGCTTAGTCCAATTATTTTCCTATAAGATCAAAATAAACAACAAAATGTTAGTGCATGGGCCACTATTTGAAGCAAATCACTTTCGAACTGTTGAATAAACTTAGTAAATCACTTTACATTTCTACCATAACACCTCCAATCAACAAGACCAATCATGTTTTTTTAACAAGTCAATTCTAACATCGAGGACTAGATACATAAAAAAATAGAAGGAAATTTCAAACATGAACGGATATGTATTTGACTAATAGGAGTAATTGTCGAGACCCCTTCCTTATAAAGAAGGATGAATTGACAGGCACAGTGTTCTAACAAACTCTCTCTCAAATAGGGCTCGCCAAAATACTGTTAAACCTCTTAAAACTATCGTACATCACTATCAGAGTAAGCATAATAAATGCGGAAACAATTAGAACAAATAATTACAATAGAATTTTTTATTTTACAAAAGTTAAACATATATATACAGTGTTTTAAATGTAGTAGTAGTGGAATGTCTAAATCAAAATATCTACAATATTTTTCTTACTTCTTATACACTATACTAACTCTCAAAATAGTAAACCGTATGAAGAAACGTACCAAAGTAAACGTGGTGCGCTCTACGTGATGACCACCTTCTTTCCCTTATCTGCAGAAGAAGAACTTGAAATGATAGAGTAGTAAGCCAATTTTGTCCACAACAGCTCAATGAGTAATGTAATCTAATTTATAACTTAGAACAAGAATTCTAGAAAAATAATGTCATTTATGAATGCACAATAATAATAATGCGAATGAGTGCAATAGTTAATGAATGCTAAATCCATATTGCAGTTGTGCATCTTCCATTTTGAAAACGGTTTTAATTCCGAAAACACATAAATCCACTCGAGCAGGAGAAATCCGGGGGCTAGGCGTATACTCATATCATATCATAGGGAGCCACTTGATAGACCTGGCCCGATTGTACCATTGAGTATGAAAACCACTTGTCCTCAATGCTCTAGGGGAGCTTAATTGATAGACTTGGCCCGACTATACCCCCAAGTACGACAGCCACTCGTCTTCAATGCTCTACCATATCCAGTACCCTAACCAGCACCCGGACCTCGATATTTGGTGCACATTTTCATTTAAATCACATTTAAAGATTGTAAATGCATTTCAATATGTAAAAACATTTCATTTATGATAGAATAATAAATTAAGTGATAAATTAGAAAATACTACTCACAAGAATGCTCAACTCCTGGTGCTTCTCTAGTGGCCGGTCGCGTCCTGCTGATGTTTGATCCTGCGTGATTAACTTAGTTTCTTAATATCTATATAAAACTTGGCTCAAATCTAACTTTATGATCCTTGGTCCATCAAAGGATTGACTTGGTCAATTGTAGTCAACTCTATCTAAACCTAACCCTCGCTAACTTGTCTAATCCATGGGATCAACGTGATTGACAAGGTCAATTAAGCCATTAATATTAACTCAAACTACTACAAATCGCATAAATGTGAATTTAATAAATCAATTGACCTCCAAAAATTCTCATTTCAATGTCATTGAGTTCAGAGTTTCATTATGGACATTTTAATACCCGCCAACTAAAATTTCAATATTAATTAGTATACCCTCCTATGTGTTAACTTTCGACAACCATATAATTTCTTAGGGTCCACGATGATACAAATAATATACATATTTGTATTCTACTCGTAAATTTGAACACAATGATATACATATTGTATAGTTTCATTTTTAGGAATAATATACCCTAATTTTGGGTCGTACAATAAAATAATGCCTTTTATTGAAAATTACACTAGAAAAATTACAAATTACAAATTCTATAACAATTCTAAATTGAAAAGAGGTAAAAGTAAATTGCTTAAAGTGTCAAGTTTTCAAGAGTGCATGACTTCTCCTTTCATCTTTTCTTCCTTTTTCTTTTCTTTTCTTTTCTTTTTCTTTTT
The DNA here is from genome assembly GCA_030144865.1 of Tinospora cordifolia. NCBI lineage: Eukaryota > Viridiplantae > Streptophyta > Magnoliopsida > Ranunculales > Menispermaceae > Tinospora > Tinospora cordifolia. Next base: position 17,546 of record JAJIYU010005191.1, read on the forward strand.
TTTTCTTTTTTTTCTGTTTTTTCTTTTAATCTTCCTCTTTCTCTTCCTTTTTTTTATCCTCTTTTTCTCTCTTTCTTTCTTCCCAGATGGAAACCTTGAGTGGAATGAAATGGGAAATTGAATGAGAAATGAGAGAATGAGAAGGGGGTATTTATAGCCAAAATTTGGGATGAGTCATCACAACATTTAGTGCATAATTAGTCAACAATAGTGACTTTACTTATCCATTCAAGTCATTTGATTATTATCAAATTAATTAATAAAATTTTAATTTTGATTTATCCACCATGACTTGTATACTTTATCCTATTATTTATATTTTCATTAATTAATTTTTTTTGATTATCCAACTAAGCACATTTATATATAATAATAATCATCATATATATACTTTTCCATTTAATTTAAATATATCTTTCTCTATATATATTCATACATAACTATATATATACTTGAATTAAATCATTTCATTCATCATTTTCATTTTCATTTTCATTTATTTTTTTCAACTTAACTTCCACTTAGTTCATTTAGTTATTTATATTTTCCCATTATCCAACAAATAATCCTTTATCTCACCATATTAATATTAATCAATTTGAATCAAATAATTTCTCCTTTGTGCTATCCATGTATTATTAAATAATTATTTTATCACATCATTCATTTTTTTCAACCCACTTTATCCACTAAATAATTATTTCATTATTTATTTTAATACGCACATTAATTAATTTCATTTTTAAAAATCACGTATTTTCATTTAATTCACACATTAAATTATGCAATACCCGTAAAATCATGTATTTTTATTTATAATTCACTAAGTAATATATGAAAATACATTTCGAGTCCATCGACTCAATGTCCTCAAAATACGAGTCGTTACAGTCTCATCTTCTTATAATAAATTTCGTCCTCAAAATTTACTATAACAATAACAGACCAAGAAGTGACTCTCTTAATCTCCGGGAAATAACTCGACATGTAGTCTTCTCGCTTTCAAGTGTCCTGCTCGGTATCATGAAACTACCAACGTACACGTACCATTGATATCTCCTTGTTGCGCAGTTTTTTTATAACTCGATCAATGATAACTATCAGAGCCTCATCGTATGAACAATCCTGTCGTAATTCAACATATCTCCAATCAATCACATGCGAAGGATCAGGATAGTACTTTTTCAACATCGACACATGAAATACATTATGAACTCCCACTAGCTGAGGTGGTAGTGCCAATCAGTAAGCCACAGGACCTATCTACTCGATGATCTCAAAAAGTCTAATGTATCTCGGAGCAAGTTTCCCTGAAATACTAAAACAAGTCTGCCCCTTTTGAGGAGAAATTCAAAACAGTACATGATCACCAACGTCAAACTCAAAGATCTTTCTTCGGTTATTCGCATAACTCTTCTGTCGATCCTGAGCTGCCTTCATGTTCTGATGGATCTATTGGATTTTCTCATTTTGCTCCTATGCAAATGTAGGGCCCAAAACTACTATGTCACCAACCTCGGCCCAACAAGCTGGCGATTGGTAAGGTTGACCATGTAATGCCTCAAATGGTGCCATGTCGATACTCGCCTCGTAGCTGTTATTGTATGCAAACTCACACAACACCAAATGATGTTCCCAACTACCACCAAAATCAACGACACATGCACGGAGCATATCCTCCAAAATTTGGATCACTCTTTCCGACTGACCATTAGTCTGTGGATGGAAGGCTGTACTTAGGTTTACTCTAGTGCCCAACTAACTCTACAAGCTCTGACAAAAATGGAACGTAAACCGAGCATCTTTATCATATACAATGGACACTGGGACCCCATGTAATTTCACGATTTCGCGGATATACAATCGACTCAACTTCTCAACCAAATCTCTGGTATGAATTAGGAGGAAATGAACAGACTTAGTTCGTTTGTCAACAATAACCCAAATAGTATCGTGTTTCTGTTGAGTCCAGGATAATCCCATCACAAAATCCATAGTGATGTGCTCCCATTTTCACTCAAGAATAGCCAAGGGCTGTAATAAGCCACCAGGTCTCTAGTGTTCAATCTTAATCTACTGGCACATTCACATCTTTGCACAAAAGCCACAATATCTCGCTTCATCCTTGGCCACCAATAAGTATGTCGGACATCATGATACATTTTATTGGTGCTTGAATGAACGGTATACTTTGAGCGGTGCAGCTTTGCTAGTACTCTCTGTCTCAGGAGAGGATTATCTGGTACTCAGAATCGTCCCCTAAACCTCAGTGCACCATCACTGTCAATCGATTACTCCATACGAGAAGTGTCATCTGCCCACTCTGGGTACATCACATAATCAATGTCATGAGGTTGTACCTCCATGATCTTAGGAAGTAGCACTGGCTGGGCGCTCATTTATGCACTGATTGTGGTTTCGGTTGAAGTCTGATGGATACTCATCACTATCACATAATCAATCATCCTTCAATCCTGAGACATATGTCTAGCCATACAAGCTGTTTCAACCCTTATTTTGCTCCACACATCAGCAACTCCATTGGCTTTCCCAAGATGGTACTCAATAGTAAAGTCTAATCCTTAAGAAGTTTCATCCATTTCCTTTGCCTCATATTCAAATGTCTATGAAAAAACAAGTACTTGAGGCTCTTATGATCAGAATAAAGCGTAAAACGCTCACCATACAGATAAAAATCATCAATCTCTCTGCATCAACACACACCCAAGGCCTGTCCCACATGCATCTGTATAGATCACCAATTCACGGTCGGGTTCAGGTAGCTCAAGTATTGGTGCAGATGTCAAATGACACTTCAGCTCAAGAAAGGACTCCTCACACTTATCTGTCCATACAAACAATACATCCTTTTGGGTAAGTTTCGTCATAGGTGCAGTAATCCTTGAGAAATTCTGAAATTTGCAATAATAACCTGCCAAACCTAGAAAGCTATGGATCTCCGACACTGTGGTAGGTCTCGACCAACTAATAATAGTTTCGACCTTCGCCAGTACATAAATACCATCGGCTCCTACTGCTTGCCTAAAAATCAGACCTTAGTCAACCAGAACTCGAACTTGCTATACTTAGCATACAGACGATGATCTCGAAGAGTCTGTAGTGCGATCCTCAAATGCTCGGCATGTTCTTCCCTAGTCTTCGAGTAAATAAGAATGTCATCAATAAAGATAATGACAAAGGAGTCAAGATAGGGACGAAACACTCTCTACATCAGGTCTATGAACATCGCAGGGGCATTTGTCACGCCAAACGACATGATTAGGAACTCATAGTGTCCATAACAAGTCTGAAAGGTCGTCTTCGGTATATCCTCCTCCCTTACCCTTAGCTGATGGTACCCAGATCTTAGACCTATCTTTGAAAACACAATGACGCCTCTGAGCTGGTCAAACAAATCATTCATGCGGGGAAGAAAGTATTTATTTTGTAACACCTTGACTTAAAATCAGACCTCCCGTTGCGTGCTACGTGTCTAGTATGGAGATGCATCCCCTTCGGCGGAAATGCTTTACGTGTAAATCATCATCTGTTGACAATCGAAATGCTACTTAAAAATTTTCCTGTCAAAATCTCTTTCTTCAAATTCAAGTTCATGATAAATAGTTCTCAAATGAATATCTAAAAATACAATTCACATAAAATAAAAGATCAAAAGAATGTGTTCATTGAATTTTTAGAGTAACTAAACTAAGATAAAAGATAAGAAATTTGAAATCTCGCAGCGGAATAAAATTTTTCAAAATTCGACTAAATCTACATACTTCATATACATATATATATATATATATATGAGATGATTAAACTTTTATATCCAAATATGAAAATAGTTCAAGCCCTAAGATAAAAACATTCATCCAAAAATCCACAAGCGTAACTGAATCTCATTTTTGCATCAATAATCAAAGAAAATTTTAATTTCGAACTATCTAAAATTTAAAAATCCAAAAATATACCTCTCAAATTCAAGTTTGAAACTTAGGCATTGCTTGTCGTCTTCGTCGCGTGAGCAAACGCCGCTTCACTTCTCCGTTCTATTTTGCACATTAGCAGCAATGCACCAGTAGTGCTGGTTTTCGTTCTTCGTCGCGCGCACAAAATGCAGCAACGATTTCTACTTTGTTCTTCTTTGTGCAACTACGCCCAAACACAAACTAGCAATCATAGACATAGTAACAACTGTTGGTTTAATCTTCTTCGTTGCTCACGCTGTACAACAACTTCTTCATCATGCACGAACAGATGCACAATACAGCCAACAGTGTTGTGTCTTCTTCTTCGTTCAGGTCACACACTAGATTTCTCTTCATTTGAACACGACAGCAACAACAAAACCAACCATGTTTAGTTTCATCATCTCTGTTTGTTTCCATCTTGAATCACAGACTTTTTTTTGAAATAATATTAAAAAAATAAATTATTTTTAAAATACCTAACTTGTTAAAGTTATTTTTAATATACCCAACTTTAAACGGTAACTTGCCACATGTGTGTCCACGTGACAATTTCACAAGCTCGCATGGCAGGATTGGCCACCTGGGCAAAAGGCGTTTTTTGCAAAAACGCCCTCAGGAGGCGTTTTTACAAAAAATGCCTCTTTGTTGGTGGAGCAAAAAACTTGAAAGACGTCTCTGTTTGGTGGAGCAACAGGAGGCGTTTTTTCAAAAAACGCCTCCTGTTGCTCACCAACATAGAGGCATTTTTACAAAAACGCCTCCACTAGGTTAAGTGGAGGCATTTTTTTAAAAAACGCCTCTCTGTTTGGTCCACAAAACACACAAAAAACGGGACTCCTTCATTTTACACCAACAATGCCTTTCATGAAAGACGCCCTCCACAGAAACCCTAGGTTTTGCCTTGCTCGCTGTTGCCGTTGCCGTTGCTGTTCTTTGTCGCCGTCGCCGTCGCTGGTTGGTCCCCGTCGTTACTTGCTCTCTTCTTGGCCGTCGCCGTTCTTCTTCCTCTTCTTCCTCGTGGCTGTCGCCGTCGATGCTTGCTCTCTTGGTTTGAGTTCTTTCTTTTTCTACACCTTATAGCAATTGATAATTGAAGTTTCAAGTATATTATTGCATTTGATAATTGAAGTTCCAAGTATATTATTGCTTTTGTTTCAGTTCTTCCTCTTCTTACATAGCATTTGATAATTATCTTCAATTGAACTTTTCTTTGCTCTAGACATGAAAATTGCAAGTCAAAGAGAGGTTCTGATTGTGAATTAATTATA
>JAJIYU010005192.1:0-22829 GCA_030144865.1 Tinospora cordifolia
GGTTGTCATGATTGACACCTGAATGAACTGGGTTTCAGAAATGATCCCAGATAAGGGTTTGAGTTTCAGAATTGATCTCTCTCCCAAGATCTGGAACACAGAGGTTAACCCCTTTCGATCTAATTGACAACTGTTGATAACTAAATGTTTAAAACGCCTAATGGATGATAAGTGTTTGCATGTTCAGTGTTTGGTTTAAATAATCTATGGATGTACTGTATATGATCCACTAGACTCTTGAGCTCACCCAATCATTTTTTCAGGTAACTATTGAATACCTCGCCCCTACAGATCAATGTAAATTAATAATAGTGTACCTCACAGTATGAGGATAGTAGAAAATGAAATGTATTGTAGAGCTTGTGACCCACTATATTTGATCATGTCAGATGTTGATAGTATTTGCATTATCAAAAAATGTTTAAGGAACCCACAAAATTATTCATAACTCTGATAATGAAGCAATGTTTTCAGTTATTTTGTAATACATAGATTATTGTATTTATATTTTATCCCTTGGATATGAACTGATGAAACTAACAAATAAATAATGAAAAGAAAAAGTAATATCCTCAGTTCTCAGATAGAAAGCAGGACTGACTGCACTCAGAAGAAATGACGTCTCAAGCTACGAGACAACCACGTCACCTATGACGTATGTGATAAAGATCGGGAGCTGGAGGTGTTACAACACATAACCTATAGTGGAATGTCACTTGTCTAAGTCACTAGCATAATCAAAATCTACATATCCACTAACAAGTGAACATATACCACTATCCGACTGAAAAACCAATCCTATATCCAGTGTCCCTCGATGATATCGCAACAACCATTTCACAGCTTGCCAATGTTGTTTTTTAGGATTTGCCATATATCTACCGACAATACTCACTGCATGTGAAATGTCTATCCTAGTGCACGCCATAGCATACATCAAGCTACCTACAACACTAGCATATGAAACATGACTCATTTACTCACACTCCACATCAGTACTTGGAGAAATATCTGCAAAAAGTTGAAAATGAACAACCAATGGAATACTGATTAGTTTAGAGCTCTCCATTTCAAATCTTAAAAACACTTTCTCCAAGTACTTTTTTTGTGACATAATTAACTTGCCATTTTTTCTTTCTCCACGTATCTTCATCCCAAAATCTTCTTAGCAGCACCTAAATCTTTCATCTCTGGGTGACTGTTTTAGCCCATATAAGGACTTCTTCAGTTTGTACACATGATCACTTTTACCAGTAGCCACAAAGCCATCAGGCTGCTTCATATAAATTGTCTCATCCAAATCACCATGTAAGAAAACTATCTTATCATCTAGTTGCTCCAACTCTAGTCCACTCCTTTTTTCTGCGGATACCCTTTGGCAACCAACCTTGCCTTATATCTCACACTATCTGGTTATAGATGACCGTCTTTTCTAGAATACACACATTTGCATCCAATAGCTCATTGACCCTTAGGTAACTCTACAAGATCACAAGTCTGATTCTTCATCAATGACTCTATCTCATCTTGCATGACCTCTTTCCATCTTTCAGAATACTGTCACTTATTGCCTCCCTAAAAGTGGAAGGATCAACTCCATACACTGTCAATGCATATGCCATCATACTTTGAAATCATAACAAACTAGTGCCTTGATAGTCCTCTTAGCTCTGCCACTAGCTAAAGACTGTTGCTGTTCTGGGTGCTGGTTCTCACTAGCTCCACCTATTGTCTTCTCCGTATTACTTATTACCCTTTCTTTTGGAGTGTCGAGCTCCACCTTTATTAAATCACCTTTATCTTCCTCTTGAGACTCTATTTGTTTTCCAGGCATCAAAGCATATTCATCAAATGTCACATCCCTACCAATGACAATCTTATGCAAATTAGGACACCATAACTTGTATCCTTTTATTCCGTGTGCATAACCCACAAATATGGCTTTCTTAGATCTTGGATCAATCTTACTTTCCCTGACATGATAGTAAGCTGGACATCCAAAAACTCTTAAAGCACTATAATCGGCAACATTACCTGACCATACCTCAAGTGGAATCTTACAATCAATAGTCGTTGATGGTGATTTGTTGATGAGGAAAAAAGCTATAGACACCGCCTATGCCCAGAACTTTTTACTCAAACCAGCATTGGATGACATACGTCGCGCCCTCTCTAGTAGAGTGCGATTCATTCTCTCTACAAGTCTATTCTACTGTGGGATACCCTTTATTGTGAAATGTCTTTCAATACCTTCATCTTCACAAAATTTTGAGAATGCTTTACTAGTGTCCTCACCACCATTATCAGTACGTAACCTTTTGATGCTTCTACCAGTTTGCTTCTCTATCTTTATTTTCCACTTCTTGAAAGCTTCAAACACTTCATCCTTAATTTTCACTATTTCTACCTAGACCATTCGTGAAAAATTATCAATAAAGGAAACAAAATACCTTGCTCCTCCAAGTGAAGGAATTGTAGACAAACCCCACACATCTGAATGAATATAATTTAGAGTACCTTTGGTGCGGTGAATTGCCTGGTTGACTTTGCACTGTTTTCCAAACACACAATGCTCACAGAAGTCAAGCTTCTCAACCTTACTCTTACCAAGTAAGCCTTTTTGACTCAACACGCCAAGTCCTTTTTGACTCATGTGCCCCAGTCGCATATGCCACAACTGTGTATCTGTTGAGCCACTATCCATAGACATTGTTGTACTGTTGGTAATTGTATGCCTTGATAACACATACAAATTACCCACTTTCTTGCCCTTCGACTGACATCCACTGATGTATATTCCACGACGATGAATCCAACCTTGCTCTGATACCAAATTGTAGAGATTAATGCAGCGAAGCATACACAAAGATGCAAATAATAAAAAAGAACACACGCAGATTTACGTAATTCGGTGAAATTTACCTATTCCATGGGAGACAAAGAGATTTACTAATTTTAGGAAGAAAAAATTTACACCACTCAATGTTTACTCTGGTTTTCTATCTTCATTGATATATTAATTTCCAGCTCTCTACCCCTTTATATAGAGTTTTCCACTTAGTATCCTATTCAAAATTGGAGAGCTTCTAATTTATTTTTTTATTCTAACTAGAAGTCTGAAACAAATAAGATAATGATATATATCAGGATACAAGCCAAAAAGAAATTTATAAAAATAGAAACACCTCTTGGGCCCATAAGAGTCCGAGACATGTATATATAACAAACTCAACTCAAACTCCATTTGAGATATGTCTTTTCATTTATAGACGAAATTGATAATGTAATGTACACTTATTCATCATGCATTGGTTACAAACAAATCTATTTAACTTCCAACTACTTCTTAAGAAACTAATCTTCTAGAAAATGGCTCCCTTCCCTCCTTGCTTGGTATATGAATGCTCCTTATAACTTGTTCTCTTAAAATTAAAGTACGAACAATTTAATATTGCATTGTACACAATATTTGTTATTTTCTTAATTTTATCGATCCTTTTTATTGTTTAATTTGATGATTTTGGTCTTTTTAATAATTATTTTATCATTACAATTTTATACTTTTAAATTTATTTTAATAAATTTAACGATAATACGCGACAATCTAATATGTCCTAATAATAAATAGATCAGTTAGTCAAACACTTATAATTTTAAGGTGAAGCTATGGTTGAATGGAAAAGAACTTCCATCCAATATAATTGGTGGGACAAAATTTTATGTTAACCTCATCCAATCCAATGTAGCTTGACTTGGTTTTAGTCAAAGTGTAATGTAGGTGCACTAACATTATATCATAATTTTAATGTGTAGAGCTTAGAACATTCACAATGGTTTAATATGTCATCCATATTATGAACTTATTAAACTCTTATTCAATAGAGTATCTCTCACAATGGCTTAAATTTATTAGACTGTATTATATGAGACTTACAATTACATAAGCTCATTAAATACACTAATTAAAATATTTCATTTATAAAATACATATTTTTCAAAATATATATTATTCACATTTAAATTAAAATATATAATTATTTAAATATATATATATATATATTATTTTTTATAATTATTTATTTAAAATATTAAATTTTAATTATTTTATTTAATAAATAAATAAATAAATAAATATATATATATATATTATTCATATATAAATTATTTATAAATTTTATTAAAAATTAATTAAAATATCAATTTTATTTTTTTAAATATTAATTATTATAGAGATTTTATTTTAAATAAATTATATATATAGGTAGGCCCACAATAAAAAAAGTTAGCACCTGTTATATAAAAAAAATTTTGATACCAAGGACTTTTTTTCTTGATTATTCTTAAAAAATAAAATTAATATAAAAATATCTAATTCTAAAAAGTTATACTCCACTTACCCATGTTTCTATAGTATCTATATATGTAAAAAATTAATATATATTTAAAATTTTTGTAGATCCATGTAAGAAAAAAGGTTTAGAAAGTATTTCAAAGAAAGTGTATTTTCAAAAGATGTTTTCCATATATAAAAAACGTCTTTACAAAAACGCTTTCTATATACAGAAAGCTTCATTCCAACTTTTCAACATTTTGCGCATCGAATGCAACTTCCTTATGTAGTTAAGGTATTTTTTTGGTATATAGTTTCTGTTTGAATATTTATTTAATCTAAGGCTTGTAGATATATAGAGGCTTTGAATCGCGACATTTGATTTCTTTGGTTAAGTAAATATTTTGTAATTTAAAGTTTTTTAGATAATAAAACGTTACGATCCAAAATCGCACAGAAGAATTTTCAAACCCACTTGAAAATTAATATTTTGTGATCTAAAATTTTTTAGATAATAAAAGTTATGTCCAAAACAACAAAGCAGATCCGTATTTAGAAAGTATTTTTTGAAAAAAATGCTTTCTTTGAAACTCTTTTAACACTCATTTTCTTATGTAGATTTACAGAAATTTTAAATATATATCAATTTTCTACCTATGCAATACTGCAGAAATATGAAAAATATGGGTATGTGGGGTGTAATTTTTTAAAATTGGATAGTTTATATTAATTTTATTTTTTAAGAATAATTAAGAAAAAAGCCCTTAATACTAGTGCTTGGTCCGTACCGAGCTTGGTGCAATTGAACCTGCGTTTGACGTAGATGACGTTCAACAAGCAAGCGCCCATTGAGCGGGCGTGCGGGCGCTCTTAGCATAAATATGGACCATATGGTAGAGTGGTGGAGGCGGAACTTTTTATTTCGCCTCGCGTGTTTTTTATTTCTTAACTAGTATGGACCATCCACACAAGTGGTGGACAATAAAGCAGCGCACACTAGCACAATATGCGGTTCTGGTCCACGTGTACATTCTGGAGGTGGTCCACGTAAGCTGGAAAAGAGTTGAGCCTCGGACCAATGAAACACTAGAATCTCAAAATACTATCTTCACAACTGCCACGTGGAATCACCAGAACCACCCCATCCTCTTGCTTCTTTAAAAAACGCCTTTGTCCCCTTCCCTCCATAGCATCTCTTCTTCTTCTTCTTCTCCGTACTCTGTCACTACTATACACTGGCACTAGAAGAGTCTTTGAATTAGAATTATGAAAATTAGGGTTTGATTTCGAAGGTGAAATCGCATATTTCGAAAACAAACAGCAATGGCGATTTCGGTTTATAATTCGAGTTTGCCATTTCCGGAGCTGTATTTTCTCCGCGCTGAGAGCACTCGGAGGATTCGAAGTCCTATATCACCAAGAGCCAAGTCTGAGAAGTTTAGGTTTTTGGGATCGGGTTGTCGTGTTGTTAGATGCAGAGCTGTGCGTGAAGAAGAGGCTGTGGTGGCTGCTGCGAAGGAAGAGGAACTGATGAATAGTTACGGGTTAAATGGGAACGGTAGTAGTCGTGCTTATGATTATAATGGATACGTTGAGAGTTCAAATGGTGGTGGTACTGTGATTATGAATGGGAATGCATCGAGTAATGGTAGCTTGGTGAAGTATGGTGAAGGGAATGGGTCGGTGGTGGATGTTGTGACGGAGGAGGAATCTGTGTCCGAGTCGAAGAATGGGAGGAAGAAGAGCGTGGAAGAGATAGGGCAGGAAGAAGCGTGGTTTAAGCGTGGCGAAAGAGACAATATTGAGGTAGGAAAATCGTCCTATGTTTAATTTTTTTTTCCGATTTCAAAGGTCCTGCAGAAATGGCAGAATTGATGAATTGCCAACTTGCGGATTTGACAAATGAAATTCTATGATTTTATCTTATTGTTTTGCCTGACTAACGTTTCAATCAAGTTGCTTAATTTAGTAGTTTCTTTTGAATAGACTCACTCGGGATGTTGAGTTGATTATATTGAACGAGCAGTCTACTGTCTACCCAGCCAATGTAGCTGAATTCAGTTGAGAGAACACCATCTAGTTAATCAAGTTTTAGGGTCCTTTTGGTGCATGGGACACAATAGAATTATTTATATAGTATTGGATTGGATTAAATAAGGTAGGATTGAAAATAGTATAATCCTGTACTTGGGGTGGTATATTTGATATTACAACGACAACCAAAAAAAAAAAAAAAAAAAACCTCTTTTGATTAGATTAAAGATTAAAATAATTGAAAAAGCCCCTGGTTTTATGAAGTCATAAAAATAGGTTGGTTTTGCAATCACAAAACCGGGACTTTTTTTCTTTTCAAATGGAAGAAGAAGATTTTGCAAATCCTGAAACCAATATCACAACTTCTTTTTACAAATCTCCAAACCATACAAAACGTTGTTTGATGCTATAATACACATGAAGAAATTTGATGAAATTGAAAACTTTCTCTCATGTCAAACAAATATATGAAGTTGGATGAAAAAATCTATCACTGGGGAGTTTGTAAGAGGGATTAATGGTTGCAAAGATTTCGACCACATTTCTTGGTCAAACAAATGTAAAAACAGGCTTAAGGAAAAAAAGGTTCAAACTTTGAAGGTTTACCTTTGAAAGGGAGGAGTGTCTGTCTTTAAAGTCGCTGTTGTTTTTCTTTTCTTTTTTGTTATTGTTTTAAATTAGAGAGACATTTTAAAACTTATAATATTTATACAACTCCCAACTGCAAGATTATGCTTAAGTGATGCCTTAAAAACATTGTTTTTAATCCCATCCCCTTAACAACCAAACAAAGGATTGGGACTGAAAATACTCCTATCACGTCCAATATCAGACGACAACAATTCGTTAATGTATATATAATTATATGCATGTATTAATTTGTGGAAGAAAGTAGTAGAAGTATATTCAAGGCATGTTTGTTTTAAAAGAAAAAAAAAATGTGAGGAGTGGATCTCAAATTTTTTTTAATCTATTTGCCAAGGAAATTTCAAATTGTTCATTTAACTTGATGATCTTTTAGTTTAGTCTATGATTTGCTCTTCTTGGATTATGATCAGGAGAAATTTTTTGGGACTTCATTAGCAATTTCTTGTATGATAGTTCAATTCTGTGATCTTTTCAAAAAAAAAAAAAAAAAAAAGATAGTCCTAGTCATAGTTGTGTGATGATTAGGAGAAAGTTGTGAATTATGGTCATAGTTTGGACCATAGCCTTGGTACTAAGACAATTCCAATTGTCCATTTTTGTGGTAGACATGATCTCTGTGAGCAATGCGGAACTTCAATAATTGAGACTTTCGATAATCTCTCCTGTATGGGTCAAATCTATGTGTATTTCATTTCCAAGTTGAAGATTTCTTCCTCTCTCTCTCTCTCTCTCTCTCTCTCTCTCTCTCTCTCTCTCTCTCTTTCTCTCAACCAACAACAATTTAATTAAGAGCATGTGTGACTACCCAAAGGAGGTTGAGGCAACCCACTAGCACATCACACCTGCTAATGATATATTTATTATCTTGACATTGAAGTCATTCCCAACTGATTGACAACTACTTGAAGTAATTATGTTGCTTTGGTATTGTACAAGAGTTAGTGTGTGCCCTTTGCCTTCTTTTCTTCCTTGTTAACGAGGCACTCTTTTTGTGTAGGATCCCCTTTGTTAACATTTATTTAATAAACATACACCATTTCCATTCACAAAACCTCTTCCTAATACATTTGCTTATATCATACAAAAACTTTGTGAGCTCCAACTACAAACAGAAGAAATGCCTCACTTACTCCTTGCAAGCTGTAATAGTTAATACCATGGTTTAACCTCAAATACCTCAATCATACCTATTTATCTCATGGACATGAAGAGGGTGCTATACTTTTCTAAGACTTGCAGCAAGCACATATGTATTTCCATTAATTAATTCTTCTTTTTTATTTTTTGAAAGAAATTCCCATTTATTAACTCTATGTGTCAGTGCAAGAACCAATGATGCTATGTTACTTGGACTTAATATGGATTGAGCATATTGAGGTCGGAATTATTTATTTCTTAAATTAAAGTATGTGTGGATTGTGGACTCAAATGAAAAATGTCAAACTTGATTTTGAGTACTTGGTATGTTTATTACTTAAGCCTATTGTGTTTCCACTTTGTTTGCCTTTGTTTTTATTTTTATTTTCTCCGTCTTTGTCTTTTCCTTCTCGTTTCTTCTTTTTTGAAAATTAAAGTTCTTGTTCTTTTCCTTGTTTTTTTCATCTTATAGTTTTAATTCTCTTCTTCCTTTTATCTTTATCGTTGATCTTTCTATCTCCTTTTTTTTTCTTTTCTCTCATTGATTTATTGTATTGTAATTAAGTTGTTTTTCGGTCCTCTTTTTAGTTTATTGAATTTGCTTACCAATGTCTGGTACAAGTCTTACGTGTTGGACACATATCCTTTATTCACGTTCATGTTTGTATTGTGCTGACATCAATACTTTAGACTAGCTGTAGTGGATATTTCAAATATAAGAACTCATCGATTGTGAAAAAAATCCTGTGCCTTTGATTTTAAGCAAATTTTTTTTCTTTCTATTTTTCGGTTTGCCCTTGTAGAGAATATGCTATCATTGATTAGAACTTTTGTCCATGGCTTTTGTCCCTTTGACTCAAACAGAATTTTAGAATGGAGTAATCATTTATTAATGTGAGTTCTTCATTTTTAGAATTCCATTTAATCTTCATAATCTAATGATTGCATTGTGAATGATTTTTGGGGTGATCAAAACTAAATGTATTCATATTCATTGATGATTTGGACAAGAATTTAATTATCTTAAAGTTTTCAGAAATGAATGTATTCTTTTGGGAATGGTCTTCTTGGTGATCATACTTGTCCAAAATTAGCTTATATTAGAGCTTTAAATGAACACTGCCAAATAGCAACAAACATAATTATATTACTTTCCAAGAGTCAAATGACATAGATTTCGTTTGAAAATTATCGAATGATTTATTTTTGATTCGGGACTTAAACAAGAAAAAAAATTTCTTCAAGGACCATAGCAATGAATACTAATTATTTGTGAATGTACTGTTTATTGTGGCTTGACAACCTAGATGGTTGATGTCATGGCATACCTTCTCCTTGAACAGTCTTTCCCTTTTCCTTCCTTTTGAAATATCTATTATTACCGTATCTCATATGTTGGACTTAATTCAAAATTTACTTCATTTTCATTTTACCACTTTGTTTTCATTATCATGTTTAAGTTTATACCTATTATTTTGTGGAGAATGATACTCAATGCACCCAGAATATCCCATGGAATATCAAGCCTAGTCCAACCATTCTACTCCAGGGCCTTATAGTCTAGAGTCAATCCTTAAAGCGAAGACTGAATAAGTAGTTGTAGTCTTGTACACTGTAGAGACGTCTTTTTGTGTTTTCTATATAACATTAAATTCAAAATCTCATTAGATTTGCCATATGGTCGGCTGTATGGGAAGCTAGAAATAGATGTATTTTCAGAGATAATAGAGTAGACTGCACTAGTATAACATGTAAAGCAGTGTACCTTTTTGCCTGTTGGGTGAGCAATTCTAAATGGAGGGGCGGGTACTCCCTAGGAGATTGGATGAGGGGCTGGCCCTCAATTTTGCAAAGCTTTTTGTAAGGGATTCTCACCCTCTGTTGTAGATGGACACCTCGTCCAACCCCTATTTACTCTTAATATAATATATTTGTTTCTATTTAAAAAAAAAAACAAAAAAAAACATTAAATTCAAAATCATCAAATTGATGATTTTCTTAGGAACCAGTGTTTCCGTTGTTACATTTTTTGAATCAACTATTGTCTTTTAACATGTTTTTACTTGCAACATTATCAATTAAAGATCTCATTAGAAAATCTGTAGTGTTTGCATCTCTCATATTTGTGTAATTGAATATGCATTTTTTATACCAAGTTCCTCTGCAGGTCTCTGTTGCTCCAGGTGGTCGTTGGAACAGATTTAAGACATACTCAACAATACAGAGGACTTTGGAAATATGGGGATTTGTTCTATCCTTCCTCTTTAAGGCTTGGGTTAACAATCAAAAGTTTGCTTATCGAGGCAAGTAATTCTTTCTTTTGAGACATTATATTAAGAAAACACATAATATGTTTCATTTGTACTATAATTGAAGCAAGTAATTCTTTCTTTTGAGACATTATATTAAGAAAACACATAATATGTTTCATTTGTACTATAATTGAAGCAAATTTGTATGATATACTCCCTTTTTGGTTTTTATGATGATAATCATGCTCGATAAACTAAAAGAAGAGGCAGAAAAAAGTGGTGACAAGAGGCATTTGGCTCAGTGAGGAGTTGATACTCTGAAATCCTGCATCTAGCACCATGCTATTTTGATAATATCATAATTCAAGGAATTCAATCAAGTTTAAAATTTTGAGACTTTTGGTTTTTTTTTATATTTTTTTTAAATCTTGGAACAAGATGGTTTTTAAACCAAAGATTTGAAACACTTGGCCCACTTCTCTTTTAGGAATTCATGACCCTCGGTTTTTTTCTCTCTTTAAATGCAGTAGTTGTCTCATTTTTACAAACCTTTGCTTAGTTCCTCCTTGTGCTCTAGGGGAGAGAATGTCCTCATTTCATCACATTTCCTAATAGGCATTGTGCTTTTAATCTTATCAACCCATTACTGTTCTTCTTTCTCATTTGATTGTCCTTGAAGAAATGAAATTTGTTGTTACCAGGGCGAAAAAGAGTAATAGCGATATTGTAAACCAAGTGCATGCTCTAAACTTGTCGTATGAAGAATTAACATGATTAGAAATATTCATTATGAAGGACAACCTTGATAGAATGGTAAAACTTGTTCTTGTATGACTTGGCACTCATGGGCTCAAATTGTTGAAATTGCCTCCCGGAGCTTCTGCATTAAAAGATAGGATGATAAGTAGAACCAAATGATCTGTGTAACACCTCGACCTCCTGTCACCCAATTGCACCAAGGTCAAATTTTAGAAATACCAATAAATATAAGGGAGATAAATGAGCTTTTCATAATAATTACGGGGTCAACTAAAGGCCAAACAAGCTACATCATCATTTTGTTATACATATTCCAAGGGCTATTGAGTCATTAAATAACAGAAGATGTCATCAAGTAAAGGGGAAATAAAAAAAAACTTAAATAATCATGTAGTGTTTCAAATAAATAAAATCGATTGGTCTGGCTTGTAGGTCATTATAAGATTCATGGATTAAAAAAAAATAAAATAAACTAAAATGAAAGATATTGGGCTCCATGGTTGATTTAAATTAGACCAAAAGACTTCGTCAGGATTCAGTAGGTAACTCGGTTCAGTAAATACCTAAACAGAATAGAAAGAAATAGGTTAAGCTCAAAGGGGTCCAGTGGATCATTTTAAACACTTTTAATGTATTATAAAAATTAAAACATTAACAAGCAAACACTTTCAAAACATTAAGTGATTCGATTATTCATTGTTTTAGGGTTGATATTAAGACCAAAAGGACTATCCATGATGTTTTCCTTCTCTTGGATAAAGACATTCATCGATTTAGGGATAGTCCAAGGATACCTCCTAAAATGAGCATTAACTATCAGGGATTATCCTATGAGTATACCCTAAACAAGAATGACATAGTGGTCATTCATAAGAGTGGTACTAAACTAGTCCATGACCCTAACTCAACTTATCTCTAATAAAAAAAAAAAAAAAATCTTTAGTGGTGGTCAAATGTGGACACACCATGTTGAGCCTACGCACTAGAGACAATACTCATGATGATAATATGGATATGCCATGCCGGTAAGTGTTTAGTTTCTTACTCAATTTGTTTAGTTGAAAACACGCCTAAATAAGATAGCCAGACACATGCATAGATCAATCAATAGTTAAATCATCACATAATCCCATCATTCATGGCATGACTTAATATATAAGTTAATATTGGACTATGCTTCTAATCATACAATCATTCAGGCATGCAAACCAACATGCAATCAAAGGTATATTAACATGAAACTAATCACAGTATTCAACAAAAATAGTCTTATTCATATTAGAGTTTCAATAATTATAACACGAGAGAGAATTAAGAGTCATTTCCAACTGTACTCGCGTATTGGGTTCCTCGAGATCCACAATTTGATATCCAATCATCTGAAGTTAACCTATCAAGTTTTGGTGTTAGGATTAGTGTCTTATCTTATACTCAAGTATATTTAAATCTTCTTCAGTTTTAATTATTCTTTACCATTTAAGGGTATGATACACTGATCCAATTACTGCTCTTACTGAACTGGTTATACCCAAATGACTCAAAGTTCTTTATAATTTTTGTTATGATCTTGAAGAGTCATTGTCTATGACTTATTAAGACTTGGTTTATGTGAGTTTGAGGTTCCTAATACATAATTATGGTTATCTTGCGCCCGTTGTACTGAAGCCATGACTATACCCTATTTCCATGGGCCTGGTTTTGTCATTTCACGTGACTAACCATTTGAGATCCACTTTAATGGTTAGGCTATGTTACTAAGATATTTTTAATTTTATTTCAAATGTTCCTCATTATTCATAAGGGTATATTAAGTTGTTCATAAAGGGCAGACCAAAAGTGTCCCCTTTTTAGGTTTTTCATATCTGTTTCATGTCCTACAAGACTATGGGTTAGGATTTTCCATTTCTAATAACTTTTCTTTAATTGCGAACCATACATTGATATTTTTTTAAGCGTTTTAACCTAAGTAAAGGGACTATAACTTTCAGCTCTAATCTTTTTCACATTAATGTACATGAAAATTTCAATTTTAGACGTTTTCATGCCCTTTTTTGGCCCCCTAGGCCATTCCTTTAAGGATTGTTCTTACCTTTCCCCACACTTTTCTCATCATTCCCTTGTTGTTCCAAGTGTGTAACCTATTGTTACATAGCTACACACTTGCAGCGATGCTTACATGCACCAAACTGCCACCAAAACTCCTTATTTGGGTGTTTTGCCTATAGTATGTGTGTGTGTGTGTTAGAGGCTCATGTTCTCTAAGTCTTGTGTCCACTTTGAGACACATTTCAACTCTATTCGAAGTTCATAATACATTAATATATAGCTGAAGACATTCAGCCCATGTGATATTCACATAAAATTCTAAAACACCATCTTTTTGGTGTTTTTCACCTACATATCGTAATGGGTTTGTGTATAGGGTGTTGGGTTGCCACTTCGTAGTTCAAAATACAGTTTTTTTTAAAGAAACACATTTAGTGATAAAATAGTTCAAAATGCTTTAAAAGAGGGTAATTTTTATGTTGGAAATCACACTTTACCTAAGTTCTTAATGATGGTCATGTCATGAGAAGCAAAAATATTCTGATAAAGATGTTCTTCAGTAGTATCATCATGACTCTCGAAGTCATGTGCGGTAACAATACCAAACCAAACACGACGAGTAGTGGGGTCCTGAGCTAAGCCTTGGCTAAACCTTAGAGATCTTAATGCCATAATGCCTTTCAAATCCTCCTAGCCATTATCCTACTACTGCAATAATTCTTGGTAAGAAGAATGCTCGTGTTGTGGCAATTCCACCCAAAATGTGCAAAAAGGACTACCTTACACTAGGGTTTTAGAAAATTATACCTTCTTTATGAGCCCTTCTTCTTCCTCTTCTTTGGGTGACTTCTACCCCTCATGTTCCTACTATTTTCAAACCTTTTGAGGTTGTAATACTCACACTAAAACACATTAAAAATATGGACTTAAAACATCAAATGAACGACATGGCGAAAAGATGTACATAGCGTAGGTTTGACATAGTCTTTCAATGTAATTTGAGGTGTTTTTGCTTGGTCTTTGGAAAGATTTTTCAAATGGGATTTTAGTGGTTATTTAAAGGTAGTTTGAAGGGTTCTTTAATAAAAAAATGTAGGTTTGGGACAATCATAAGGATGTCCTATGGATAGTCTCTCCTTAGGCCAAAAGCATGAGTTTAAATGAGGAGATGACTAAATTTGAGGGATTTTGGTGATAATTTCTTGTCATAAGTGTTTGGTTGATCTTTAGGACATTTTTAAGGTTGAAGAGGTGCTGGAAAAGTATTCTAATGATGGCTAAAAATATAGAGATTTGGCTACCTTAGGGTAGTGGTTTGGTGAAGAGAAGAATGTATGCGAATCTTGACTTTACTCACCTTGAGGGTATTTTTTCTTTTTTCTTTTATTTTTTTTTAAGATCCTCTTGTGCTCCTTCTTCTTGGACATCCTAGGGGTGTGAGATGAGATAATGAGAAGAACTTTTTTGTGAATGATTTGAATAAACAAAAGAAGGACATAAAAATAATGTAGGGTTTTTATTGGGAATTGTTAAGTGTTCATGAGTGTGAAATTGTTGTCTCAGCCTTGATGTATGTATTACTTTTGGCCATCCTCATAGGAAGTGTGACAACAAATCTCGGCCCTTGGTTCATGATCATATGGGATTTCCAACATAAGATTCCTAGAGGTGGCTAGGGTTTGATAATTATTCCCAAAATCAAAGAGATTTCCATGGGATGCAAGTTTCCTATTGCATTCACTTTCTTTGGAGATGAATTTGAACAAAAAATCTTCCCTAATCTACCCTTATGGGTTGTCTTATTAGTAAGCCAATTAATTGAAAATATTTTTTATTTTATTAATGATCATGAATATTCTAGATTATGGTATGATTTTTAATTTGAAATTCAAATTTTAAATTTCAATACTTTATATTTTTTGTTCGAGATTATTGTTAATCTATCCTTTTTAATTTTTGTTTGATCATCCTGTTGAATACTTGTAATTATTTTTATGCTAATATTATTTTATATATTTTTTTTTGGCAAAGAGCAACTTGTCGAGGCTAAACTTGACACCTTCATGTATGAGTACATTATTTTAACCAATTGAGCGAATAGGTCATTCTTATTACTGAAATATTTTATTTTATTTTTAAGGTTCTTTAGTTCGCGTTTAAATTTTATTTTATTTAAGATTTTTTCACCTTGACTTATAAATAAATAAATGCCATCCATAATTTATTTTATGAAAATTATTTTAATTTTATTAATTATCTTTTAAAAATTTCTTTGGATATTACAATCTGACCTATCTATAGAGTGGCAGAGCCCTCATCTACTTGAGCTTTGACCACTAACTAACCTTTTTTTATTTTTACTTTTTAAGAAATATGAATTAAAAAACCTTAGAAGCTGTATGATATCACCTCTTCTCTTTTCTGAATGTGGTAGTTATGGTTTGAGGAAGAACAAATAACTAGCCTTTTAGGTAATAGATGTCGATTATCAAAGGGAGGTCCAGAACTGTAGGGAAGTTGACCATTGTACAAAGCTATTAAGGGATTTAGGTATCCACTTTGAGCCATAGTGGATTGGGATGATATTATACGTGTACAGAGAGTAAAGTCAGTTCTTTAGAATAATTTCCTTTGTTGCTGCTTGCATTGTCTCCAATTGGTTATCTCACACTTCCCTTCTTCTGTAAAGCATAATGCAAAAATAAAGACAAAAATGGGATTAATTCCCTGTGATGAAAACTTCTAATTCAAGTGAGATATAAAATTAGAACAAGAAGAAACAGAGTTGCTTAAAATTAATTCTCAGAAGTTTAATTGCCCTGACGTAGATGAAGAAGGTAATTCAACCAAACTTTTGGTATGTGCCCCATCATTGGAGCTTGTCAATTCAGTCTCCAAAAAGATTTATTTTATTTTTGTTTTTTCATGCCTCTTCTATTAATTCCTCACAGAATTCGTTATAGTCTCAATATTTACTTCACTTCCTATTTCCTAACATTAGTCTGTGTATGATACCAAGGGAGTTGTTATTTCAACAATAAAGCTGAGTTTGTTTATCTCTTTATGTGCATGTAATTTATTTTCAAATATCGGATTAACATTACTGGAAACTGAAGCCTATAAGTGAGCTCTTAGATTTTATGGTACTGGCCAAGTTGTGAAAGCAACAGAAGAATTAATTGGCATAGTGTTACAAAAGTTTTTGATGAAGTAAATGTTGGCCTTCATAATGATCTGGTTATATTAATCTGCAAAAAATCTGACATGAACTTTTTTCCTTTTGTTTGTATCTGTAGCATTTCCGTATTGGGTACTTCCTCAAGATAGGAACTTTTATGCCGCCTTCCAAGGAAGCCTCTTTAGAATTCCTCTTCATGATTGCTCTTGTTCATTCACTTGGCACATAAGATATGGACATAGTTTTCCTGCAAGAACTTTTTCACTCAAGGATCTGTGTAGTCAACCAAAGTATCCCGCCAATTTTTGTGTGCGAACAGTTGGAAATGCTTACAATCCATGACAAACCAATGTGAGAAATGGAAATGGTGTAATAACTCAACATATATTGTCAATCTATTGTGAAAGAGTGTCCTGTGTGGAGAAACCAATTTCTTTCATAATTCCTTTTCTTAATGTTCCATTGATGATTATCCCGAAAAGGAGGTGAAATCTACATAGCACGGAAGTCATTCATTTGTTTTCTTTCCTTTTTTTTCTCTCTTTTTGTTGTGGAAAAGAATTTATTAAGAGTAAAAATGAGGTATCAAACTGTGGTCCTACCTTCAACAAACACAAAGTATGAACGGAAGGGGTAGAAAATTCTAAACAAGAAATAGAGAACTCTCAAATGCTCATGACCATTCTCCTTAGTAATGATTTCTTCCTGGCCTAGCATAAGAGACTCCAAAAACCCCACTATATGTTACCCAGAGGTCCCAGACGCATTACTTTTTTCCAACATGCCCATCTTGAAACTTCAAGATATCAACATAGGCGTGGGATGTGTCTGATACTTCAGGTTTTAGAACACTATCATGTAGATTCTCCAAACAAGAAGAGATAGTAAAAATGAAGAAAATAACTGATTTGTAGCAACTTTCTAAAGTGAGGAAAAAATGGTCCACAAACAATTGACTGATTTAGTAGCATGGAAAGATATTTGAGTGGCCATAGGGGATTCACTTGAGAGGACCATGGAATTTTATTGCCTTAAGTATCCTGAGGATGTGGATAAGTGTAGATGGGAGGTGGGGAGTGGTAGATCGTTCTTCCCCTATTGGTAAGATAGATGCTGTAGGTGTGCAATCCTTTGTTGATTCCTTTCTAATCTTGTATAGTCTGTCCAATAGTCATCACAATCTCATTTCCAGTTTTCTATCTCAGTAGTTTGTGCTTTGTTACCTACATGGGGTTTACACTTCCTTAGAGCCCTTACAGATAGGGAACAGGAGGAGATCAATCACCTCCTAGTTTGTCTTGAAAATGTGATAATATCAAATAGGGAGGATTGATTAGTTTGACCATTAGATCCATTTGGAGATTACTTGTGCAAATCTTTTCTATTAAATATTTTATCCTCATCCTCTTCCCCACTTTTCCCAACACAATTTGGAAGGCCAATGTCTTTGGCCAAGACAAGGATCAACATTCATGCTATGTTACAATAGAAGCTTCCAAATCATTTCATTTCCCTCATTAGTGTATTTTTTGCGGTAGAGAAGGTGAGACTGTGGAGTATATGGTTATCACTTGTGAGTTTAGTGGAGAAATGTTGAACAAACTGTTCTCGTTCTCCAGTCAGACATTTTCTTGTCCTTCCTCCATTGAAAAATGCCTAAGTGCAAGTCATCTTAACGGCCTCTCCATTTAGGTGTGAGGTGGCCTTGATACCATACCTAGCTACAACTTGGGGAGTATGGAGACAAATAGTCGTACATTTAAAGGAGTTTCTCTAGCCTGGGAGATGGTTCAAGGGTCAATCAACCTATGTGTGAATTCATGATGAACATTTGCTTCTAAATGGAACATGGGGTTTTCTCTCTCAGATTGGATATTGGGACGGTAGTGATGCTTGTCTGGCATTGATATGGTAATATGAATTTTAGTTGTTGTAATTCTTAATTTCTTATTTGTCTTATGATATATCAAGTATTTTATATTGTATTTTGTTCATTTATAATAAAATCTGGTCATTTTTTTTTCTCAGAAAAGTAATGATCTTTTGTTCAATTCATGGCATGTGATCACTGATGAATTATTTCTGTTGGAACTTCCTAGCCTTGGCACTCACACGGAAATGTGGAATGTGAGTGCTTGTGCATTATTGCTGTGTGAGCTTCATATCCACGTCACTTGCTGATGGTTTAGCAACAGTATTTGTACTTCTTTTAGATTAATGAGCACAAGTTGCTCCGAACGCTATATTGTTACTCAAAAAAGTTTGGTGATGATGAGAATCATAATATTGATGAAAAAGGATCACAGTTTTGCCAACTACAGGATATCTTTTTATTTCCTCAATACCTTATGTGCATATGCATGTGATTGTTTCTTCTCATCATGTTCGGTCCATTGTTCAAATTTGTTCAAGGCAACATTATGAATGTATTGTATGTCTATTTTAATCAGCCATTAGTGCATCTTTCACCTCTGCACATTTAAAAAAAATTAAGGAAAGTGATTCCCATACTTTATGGGACCAAAAGGTTAATTTCTGTAATTATGCTTTCATTAGTAATTGTTCTTAGATTATTGCTATTTTGAAGCATTTAGTAATGCTGTACAAGACCCTTGGATGTGCCTTTGTTTCTGATTTATGAGTAGCAAAATTAACCATATTTGGCTGTTTTTATGAAATTGGATAATTGATATGCTAAATCACTTCCTTTTGCTTTTGGTGATGTGTTGTCACACAGGGGGGATGACTGAAGCAAAAAAAGTTTTAAAGCGGAAGGAACTCGCAAAGTGGTTGAAGGAAAGTATCTTGAGATTAGGTCCTACATTCATCAAAATTGGCCAGCAGTTCTCTACAAGGGTGGACATTCTTGCTCAGGAATATGTTGATCAGTTGTCTGAACTTCAGGTCCAAAAATTTCTCTAAATATATATTTGATTCCCGTCCTTTGGAAAATTGTATGCTTTCATGCTTGTCTGCTTCTTATCTTTGAAAGTGCCGCAAAATTGCATTATGTCATTGCATTTGTTCAACATGCTTTACATCTGTTACCAGACAACTGTCATATTTGTGAAATCCTTCCCATCCCCCATATGGTGTGTTATTGATAGAGGTCAATCCTCTGAGGTATGGGATGCCCATTTTCTGTGACTAATCCTTCGCTGCTAATCTGGTACTTCACTTTAATTTACAAGGGAGATGGACCATTATTTTCTGAGATATTGTTTTTTAATTGCTAAAAGTCACTGGTCTGATTTTATATTTTTGTTGTATGTTTGTCAAAATGAGCTTTAGCTACTTTACAACAGATGTCTTTTATCTTTTCTCATATATTTCTTTAAAATGGAAATTTCTTTAAAATGGAAATTTCTTTTTGGATCTTCCAAATATTTTAGTATTTCCTAGCGCAATGGTCTACTTCTTAGGATATGATACAATGTCGCTTTATGTGGATATGCTTCCAGTGATCATTGTGTAGGATTATGTTTCGGCATGCTAGCAGGATCGAGAGGCTAGAAGATTGTAATTTTTTCTATGAAAGTTCTCAAGAAGAAGCCCTATTTATGCTTGTGCATGAAATAATTGATGCAGAATTTTGGTGGCAGGGGGACAGCCCTGCCGCAGTTCACAAATGCAAAATTTCATCTTAATAAAATTTCCTTTATGAAATTGGTTTTGTCCATTTATTTTGCGGGCCAAAAAACTTCCTATCAAACTTTATACTTATATTTGATACCAAATTATTTGGTTAAAGCTTCCCAATTTCCATGGTAATTTCTAGTTCATCAAAACTTTCAAATAAGTATGCCATTTAGAATATATTTTGCACAACATTGGAAAAATCTGCCAAATCAGACTTCTAGAATTCTTTTTAAGTCCATTGATGGCAAAAGCACTTTTGAAATGCTTTGGTTTTAGCCCTTCACATGGTATACCCAAAATTGGAAAAGGAAAACTCCATTTTTTGGAAGCTGGGGAAAAGACATATTCGAAGGGAGACATTCTGAATTACATGGAAGAAGTGTGTCCTCTTGGTTATTATAATACTGGAAAAGAGCCATTGGGAAGCCAACTTTAGGTGTGGACTTAAAGAAAAAAAAACAATGGATAGCCTTTCAGGGACTGTAGGCAACTGCCTTTGATGGTTCCCTTGAGAATCTTGATACAATTTGAGCATTGCAAAACTTTGATTTGGTTGCTGTTGGACATGCTTTTAATAATTTAACGCACTATATGTAGAATAATAAGTTTGTAATTTTGTAGGCATTGGACTAATTGCATAAAAATGGTTCATCTTTTCTTCCCCATTTCCTAAATTGACATGCCTATCAGCTTTGCCACCTGATGCGGTAAACCTTGGTATCGTGCAATTGGAGGTCATGGGTTTATACCCCAAAACTATTATTTTAATGACCTATATGGTTGGATGTTTTGATGATTATAAACCACCTTTGAATCAAATTAACATTTGACACGAGTTTGTAAAATGTAAAGATTTAGTCAATCAAGCTGGATTCAAGTTAAATCATGTGAGGAATCTTCAATGAAGCAATTGGATGGTCTTCAAGGCAGTGGATATCAAGACTTCTATATTTTGCTTCTACTTAGATTGCCTTTAGGCTTGTAGAATTTCACTTTGGAACTGTTCAACAAATTCCAAACTTAAATTATTGAATCTTCTCAAAATGTTTTCAAAAGTTCTTCAAGTTTTGAGTCCTTCGAAAATTCTAATCAACATGAACTTGATCAGTCAAATGATTATTTCTGAATGATGTTCAAGTATTTTGAATGTTTTTGAAGTGTTTGATTTGATCCTAAATGGTCTTAAGTTGACTTGATTTGTCAAATCTCAGGAAAGAAAAGTGTTCAAAAAGTTCTCAAATCATGTAAGATGCTCATAATCCTAAAGGATGCTTGAGTTAGTGGTCAACTCCCTCAACTCTTAGGCCAATGCTGCAAGATGCCCCTACATGAGTAGGATGCTCAACTTTACTTAAATTTTTGGGCAATGCAGTAGGACAGCATGTTGCAGTTGTGAGCTGCTAATTTGAGATCATTTTAGTTTTTGGCTTTAACAAACTATAGAACACTAATTAAACTGATGAATGCTCCAATGTGATATGAATATTTTGGGTTTCAACTTTACTGAACCATTGCTATTTTTGTGCAAACACTTTGAAAAGAAACAATGTTAGTAGTTAGTAGTATATCTTGTTCCATCATTTATCATTATACTACACTCTTGGGGAGGTGTTAGGCCCATTCGTTACCTATTGATTCCTCTCACCTGTAGGATAAGGCAAAAACAAGAGTTGAAGATGAAAACT
Organism: Tinospora cordifolia; assembly: GCA_030144865.1. Taxonomy (NCBI): domain Eukaryota; kingdom Viridiplantae; phylum Streptophyta; class Magnoliopsida; order Ranunculales; family Menispermaceae; genus Tinospora; species Tinospora cordifolia. The sequence goes on from JAJIYU010005192.1 coordinate 21,709, forward strand.
TTGGGTTTCAATGTTTCTTTTTTACCAACAACATCAACTCCATGTTGGTTTCGTGTAAGCATTTTTTGAAAGAGAATTTTCAATGGTTGTGCTTTTTGGCCTATATATTAAAGCAGGAAGGGGGTGAATTGGGCTTATAACGAGTTTTCCAAACTTGACAATTAAATTGGCAAAAATAAGTATATTCCAAAAATGTAAATGTAGTCAAGGAAAATGATCAACTTAGTTGTTTGGCTGTAACGGCCTACTCCTCTACCTAACTTCTTGATTAGGAATTCCCAAATCCACAAACTCGATCCAACTTTTTGGGCGCGAATCCAACCGGTACACTTGATTCACTAGTGTGGTATGAATCCTACTGGTACAAGATGATTCAACTTACGGGTGTGAATTGCACTGGAAATACTTCGTTCACTTGCAGGTGTAAATGCAACCGCTACAAGACCTTGAAAGATTTGTAATTTGGAATTCTGTCCCAGTTGACACTCTTAGCCAACTTTATAATCAAGTTCTGTAAAATATATAAGAATGGAGTTCATAAGTTTGAATGAATTATCTCTTTGAATGCTTAGCCAAAAGATGTGAATGAAGTGCAAGCTGTGCAAGGAGTGTCCATCAATAATTTCTTAACTTGAAGAGGATGGAAATGCTGTGCACAGTTCAAGGAGTCAAATGCTTGAAATCTCAAAAATTTCTTCAAATTGAGAATGAGGATAAGAGATTTAACTACTCTTTTTTTTCGCTACTGACCTTAGAGAGAAAGTTGAAAAAAAGCAATCTCACAGATTAACTGTGATTTTCTCTCAAACACAAGTCCAACCTAGAAAGATTTCAGCTTAAATAGACTTAATGATTTTGAGAACTTAGAGAGTAATGAAATGTGCAACAAGTGATTGATTTTTGCAAAAGCTTCAAATGAATGATCAAGGGGTTGTATTTATATTGAAATCAGTTTCTGTTCAAACATTGAAACCGCTTCTAGACAAAATCTTGTTTTTGTTTTAATCAGTGAAACACACTTCTGATATTTGTACTGAAACATAGCTATTTGGAATGTGCTTGAAGCATGCTTTGGTAAATGAAGCATGGTTTTGCACGGAATTGCCCAAGAGGCACTGAAT